>PVKS010008272.1:0-69091 GCA_004027875.1 Aplodontia rufa
AGGAAAGCTTTCATGCTGTCCCAAAGGTTTCGATATGTTGTGTCTTCATTTTCGTTCTCTTCCAAGAATTTGTGGATTACTTCTTTCATGTCTTCTTGGATCCATTCTTCATTTAATAGGGTATTATTCAATCTCCAATAATATGTGTGTTTTCTGTTATGATTATCGCTGTTGATTGCTAGGGTTATAGCGTTGTGGTATGAGAGGACACACGGGATAATGTCAACTTTCTTGTATTTGCTGAGATTATCTTTATGAACCAGTATATGATCTATTTTGGAAAAGGATCCATGTGCTGCAGAGAAGAAGGTGTATTCTGCCTTCAAAAGACATATTCTCTGAAAAGTATATTAGATAACCCATTGTTATTTAGGTAGAAAACACTAAAAGTAACTGGAGCCATTTTCTCACCAAAAACCACAACACAAGAGTAACAGTATCAATAAGCCAGCCATCTTGAGCCAGGCTTCCTAACTGGTATTTCATCCTCTGACTCAGCATGTGCCCCAGTCAGATCCCCTCTCTCAAACTCCCCACACCCTATTGTGCCCTCCAGCCCCCTCAGCAAAATCTCCTGCATCTTCAAACACTTGGCACACTCTCCTTCACCATGTCCTTCTGACGAAGGCGCAACTCCCCCTAATGACACTCTATTCCTGGGACTTTCTCCACCAGGCCTGGAGTGGATGATGATGTACTCCTCATTTCTCTTCATCGCTTCCACATATTGGCCCTCCCTTCCCAACAAATGCTCCTCCCCAAAGTTTTGACACCAGATTCTACCTCCAGACTCATTAGCCATCCTTTTTCTAGTCCTGTTCTGGGTAACCATGGAGGGTTACTCCTTCATGTATTGAAGGATTTATTTTCAGGTTCACTGTCATGCTCTGGTACTGTTTTTGGTGATTGCTTTGTGAATGTAAACAATTCCTGTAATACCCTGAAAAGAGTTTCTCAACCTCTTTTCTCCCACCATACCTCAGCTTCCCACTCCCATACAATGCCCTGACTTTGTCATTACCATGACCAGCATCCCATCCATCCAGGATCTAAGGTTTTTTAAAATCTGGTTTTTGGTATTGTTTTTCCTCAACTTAGTTGTGTATGTGGTGCTGGGGATCAAATCTGGGTCCTTGTACATGACAGGCAAGTGCTCTACTTCCTTCTGGTATCCCAAGTCCCCCCCAAAAAAATACCTGGAAGACCCCACCACCATGATTCATTTAAAAACCCACCTTTTTGATATTTCCCAACTGTTTTCCATCCTTATTTCTCACCTAGTTTATATTACATGATCATAGTCATTCTTTTGCATCTGTCAAATCGCTCATCTCCTCTTTCTGTTATGCTTGCTAGCCCTAACCCCAAACCTAGTTAAGTCCAGTTCTTCCACCTTTACATGACTGTATCTGTGTAGCTGAAGACGGTTAAATGCACACCTGTCCTGACCTGTCTCTCTTCAAATACACGGACATTACTGCAATAGAACCTCATACCACCTGCTGTCTTTCTTCCCATCTCTGCTCCATTTATTCCCATAACTTATTACAAATTTCCCCAAGTACCATGCCAAACAGAACCTGAGTTGCAGAAGATATTATTTTCTTCAGCCATGTGAGCAGGTAGGTAGGACCTGTGGCAATTAGAACCCTGAGTCAGTTGCCTCCTGTCCCCTTGTCCATGACTTCAAGTGCCCTCCTAATTGCCACCCAAATATTCCTATTTTTTATGTGTCATAACTTTTTGTGTTTTTAAAGAGAGAGGGAGAATGTGAGAGAATCAATTTTATTTAGTTTTTCACCTGGTTTTTGTTGCTCTGAGACTTTGTTGTGTACGTGGTGCTGGGATTTGAACCCATGTCATTGCACATGCCAGGCAAGTGCTGGAACCTCTGAGTAACCACTCAAGCCCCAAGTCATGACTTTTAAAGTTTGGGGGAAACCATCTTTGGAGACAATTCATACCTCCTTAATCCTTAATATTTCCTCTCCATTCCGATTCTCAACTGATTACTTTCTACTTACTTCACTAATAAGAAGTCCATCAAAAGAAAACTATCCAAAATAAAGTGTATCTTTTGTCAGAAAAAAAGCCCTAATAATTTCCCATCCCCACATCTACCAACCTACCTTTTCTCCTGTTACTGTAAATAGCTGTCCATCATCTGCACTAAAAATCATCCCTCCTCTTGTGCTTTGTCTCTTCCCTCTCACCTACTCAAGGAACTCTTGGATGATTCTCAATTCTTCCCAGCTCCACCAACTGGCCTCTCCCTATATGATTGTCCTCATACCTACTATACCAGCTGGGGTTATTTCCCCTTCTTTACAAACAAATTTCACTAGACCTCACTTTCTCATCATTTACCACCAATTTCTTGCCATTCCTTTACATAAAACTCATGAAAATCATAACTATCTAGTTTGTCTCTTCTGGGATCCCATTAAAATGCTCTTTTAGTAACAACCAATGGTAGGCATATTCCTAAATCTAGTAGACAGCTCTCTCAATTCCTCTTCTTAATTGACCTGTAGTATTTTGCTAAGTTGATTATTACTACCTTCTTCTCAAAGCACAGTTTTTACTTGGACTGGAAACCAATTCTGTCAGAATTTTCTACTTCATATTGTCTTAGTCTTCATTTCTTCCAGCAAGACCCCCAAAAGTTAGATCATCTCAGACTCTTAATCCTTCTTTTCTATATTCATTCAGATTTTAAGTTTTCTAATCTATGCATCCTTGGAATTCAAAGTGCTTATAGATCTCCTGGAGGGTCATAATAAAATGCCAATACTGAGTCAATCGTACCAGAGTCTGAGATTCCATTTCTAACAAGCACCAGGTGATGTTGATGATGCAAGTAGCAAGAACCCAGGTCACTCTCGTGCTGTTGAGCATTATCTGTTGTAAAGAGCATGCTGTATTCTGCTCAGAGTTACTTTACAGAACAGTAGTTCGCAGTTAACCACAGTTAACTTCAGTTTACCACATGTTATTTCATTTTGATTATAATTGATAATAAATACAACTACCTGTGGACTTGTTAATCAGAAGTATAAGAATGCATGGGCACGTTAAACTCATATGGGAAAAACCAGGCTCATAAGCTTATCACACTAGATCACCAAAAGAAACAACACCCTCACCTAAGACCCATAATAGGAGGAGGTGCCTCCCAGGTCTGGACACCATGGCACACTGACCCAGTCACCTGGTCACTTGTCACAAGCCTTGTCCAGGAAAATCACCATAGTGATGAACCTCCAAGTTTCTGTCCATTTGGGCTTCAGCATAGTGAAATTTCTCTTGTCTGTGATGACCATATAGTGCCCACTCCAAGCTGTAGCTCTGAAACGGTCATCTGGCCAGACCCTGGCCTAGGGTTTGCACTTTGTCAACTCTGTGCCCTGAACAAGTTCAGCTGGTAGTTATATCTCATCACCTCCAGTGACTCTCACTTTAGTATCTGTTCTCTGCCTTTGCTCTTAGTTCAGCCTTCTGAGCCCCTGTGGTTGCCTTAACCCTTTCTTAGCCTTTTCTTAGCCTTTCTGTAACATAAACATATACATATATATACATATATATATATATATATGTGCAGTGTGATATGTGACTTGAGTGTTATAGATATTGGTAATTAAGGTTGAATGAAAGAATCTGTGATTACCCAACTTCTGACTAGCAGGTGATCCACAAGTATTCAGTGAACTGTAACTACTGAAAGTGATATAACCTGCTAATTTATTGTTATTCAGTAAATTTTGACACTGTAAAAATCACAAACATGTTTGGTCTATGTTAATATCATAGCTTGCTCAAAGCATCTACATTCTGAGAATTTCTGTATTTCTGCATCCACTCTGGATCTTTCTCCTGAACATCAGACTCGTATAAACAGCTCTCTTGGTATTCCTATCGGATAACTTAACATTTGTAAACATTTCTGAATCCCAAACCCTACCCCCAGGTTCTCCTTTATTCTTTCCAGTCTCAGTAAAGAATCTCATAATTTCTCAAACCAAAATCGTCAGCAGCATCCTGGAGTTCTTTTTCTTTCCTACTTTATATCCAATTCACCAACAAACTTTGTTGCTCCATCCTCAACATCCATAGTGACCCTGACCACCTCTCAGACTCACCTTTGTCACCGCCGACATTCAAACTGCTGGCTCTTTCCCGGAACGGTATTGCAGCAAACTCCCGACTGGTCTCCTCGCTTCCATTCTCCTCCTTGCAGCCTTGTCTCAAAGCCTCCTTGATGGCAGCTGTCCCTGAACACCAAGAGAACACAGGCAGCCCTCAATCACTTTCCCAAGGCCTTGTTAAGAAGTCTCAACTGACGTCACATCACGTCACCACCCTTTAAAAGGGCACCTCTGAAGTTATTGTGGAAAATTCAGGTAAACAAGAAACCAAGTGAGCACTCAGAGAAGTAGGGGAACTCAGATTTTATTTACATCTGCAGACCCAGCTAAGTATGACATTACACCTTATCTGGATTTAAAACATGAGAATTGACCTCCTTTTTCAATGGCCAGGGTCTCGCTCCAGCCTCCACAGATCAGTGAAGGCATTTAACCCTTGGCTCTCTGGGTTAAGCTGATTTCACTCAGCATGATTTCTTCCATAGCCATCCATTTACCTTCAAAGGCTACAATATCATTGTTTCTAATGGCTGAGTAGAATTCCGTGGAATATATGTACCACAGTTTTTGGATCCATTCATCCAGGGAGGGACATCTGGGTGTTTTCATAATTTAGCTATTGTAAATTGAGCTGCTATGAACATCAATTTCGCTATGTCACTGTAATGTGCTGATTCTAAATCCCCTGGAAAAATACCCTTAGAGAGAAACTGTTTCTTGAAAAAACTGTCTAGTCTGGGTGGCCAGAACAATGGAGTCACAGGATTTTTATGAAGTAGCTCAAGAGGTCAGGTTACAAGGCACGTTCAGGCTGCTAATAGGTGGTTTTGAGATTTAGGTGGCTCAAGCAGGGACAAAGGGTAAGGGCAAGGTAGGGCAGGAAACTTGTGGTGGGTGTTGCCATGGTTACAAGGAATGGGGAGGTCCTACACAAAATCCTAGAAGGGAGAGTGTCACAAGCAGGGAGGAATGTCATAGACCCAGACCTGGCCACACAGGGGGTCAGCTAATTTACTCTCAATGCTGTTATTTGACAGAATTTTTCCTCTTCAAAGTGAGCTCAGGGGCCAGGCACTACTAGCCTGTCATCCCTGAGCTGTACTGACCAGCTCCCCTTTCCCTGGTCAATCTGCTGCAGTGCTGCAATGGTGTCCTGAGTATCACACCCAGCCAGGAGCAGGTCGAGGATTCACATTGCTGGGGGTTACAGTCACCTGGGGACCTCTTCACACTGCCAATCGCCTCACTCGTCCTCCCAACTCTTCTTTAATTGGTTTGGAATGGGGCCTCCATCAGTGTTTCTTCAAGCTGTTCCTAACATTGCTCCAGGTCTCAGAACCACTTTGATCTCAAAAGGAGAATCTCATTCATTCAGGTTTTTTTTTTTCTTCAATGTAATGTGAATAAAAAATGCCTAGAGAGTTTTTTCAAGAAATAGTTTCCTAGGCAAAACCTCAGTTTGATTCAGGAGTTTGGGAGAAGCAGGACATGAACTTCTAGCAAGGTCACAGGTGCTGCCCAATGCTGAGGCCCCCAGGCATTTTGACAGTGCTGTTCTAGTTCTTTCAGGTTGATTGATGCCTCCTCTGGGTGGCAGAACTTCTAGTAAACCCCCAGCCCCCAGGGTTGGGGTTAGGACACGTTCCAAATCATCGATGTAGGGTGACATCCCCAGCCCTAGTTTTTACCATTTGTTTTCATTTCCTTATATATCTATAACCAACAGTAAGACACCTTTTAATACTTAATTTTTCTTATTTTATTGGTTCATTTTAGATATAGAATTTAGGTTCATTTATACAGTAGAATATATGCCACTGAATACTTAATATTTTTAAAGGTCATGGAACAATAGCTTTTCCTATTAATTATTTAAACTATTTTGCATGATCCCTTTTACAAGTCCTATGCAAAGTAAGCATTTCCTATATTTGAAAAACAAGACTATAACATAAATACAAGGAGTGAATTTGGGGACATTAAGGATAACTTTTTTTAAATTTTTTTAAAGAAAGAGGGACAGTGAGAGAGAGAGAGAAGAGAAAAGGAAAAGCAATTTTTATTTAGTTTTTCATGTGATCTTTGTTGCTCCAACACTTTGTTGTGTACGTGGTGCTGGGGTTCGAACCTGCATACTCACGCATGCCAGGCAAGCGCCGTAACTGCAGATCCACCGCTCCAGCCCCTTTAAAATTTTTTATTATCCCCAAATCCTCATAAATGCATATAAAGTAACAATATGATATGCATTTGTTCTTAAACCAGAATTATGCACACATCACCCACACCCCAGTTTCTTGATTCTTCCATATTTCCTCCCAGAGAGACATATGTGTTTAGATTGTGAATTTTCCAGAATTAAATGTTTGCATAAATATTATTTGGATTCTTAGGGGGGTAAAGAGTATGCTAGATTATTGATTGTCTCCCTGATCCCACCCTGTCCTCCCTCCCTCTCCCATCCCCCTGACTCTCCCCTGATAACTTATTTTTTTTTTTTAGCTATGGTAATGAGCATGTGGATGTGTGGTTTTTAAGACTGAGAGAGAAAGCCTTTGCTTTTTGAGATAAATAAAAAATCATACAATGTTTGGACTTATTCAAAATAATATAGAAGGGAACATTGATGAAATAGATGGCCATTAGTCCATAACTATGGAGCTCACTAAAAGGAATATGAAGCTGATTATGTTCTGTGTCTCTATTGTACATACTTGAAACTTTGTAAGAACTTTGTAAGAAATTAAACTTTCAATTGACTGGAGAATGTAAAAGAAAGAAATAGGCATCTCAGTCTCACTTGGAATGTTTAATTTTTCTTCTGTTGCTCAGAAGCAACCTTGATTGGCTCAGGTGCATGGGGCCTGGTATGATCTCCAAAGATGGAAAGAAGCTGTGTCTGTGCAGGACACTCTGCCTCCAGCTTTGGCTCCTCAAAGACACTGGAGCATCTGACCCTCCACCCACAACAGGATCACTTATGGTCAAAATATGCTCACACAACTCTTCTTTATTTTTAAGAATAAACCCCTGGCACCTGTTCCAATGAAGAGCCAAAGTAGTCTTGTTTGAAAAACACTCTTCTTTCTAATGACCTTATAGACCCTTGACAATGATGCCCAAACAATTATGGCTGAATGCATCCATTCTTTTAATAAGACAAAGAAATCTTCATTACAGTATAATTTTTGGTAAATTAATTTCACAGGGATTAGTTTCAAGGTAGATTTATATATTTCAGGTTTTAAACCCATTTGGGTCAATATTTGTCAGTCAAGATACAATTCAGGGCCTGGAGTGGTGGCTCAGTGCTTATGATTCTTGCCTGTTATGCGTGAGTACGTGAGTTCAAACCCCAGTACCATGTACAGAATGAAAACCTAAATAAAAATTATTTCTCTCTTTCTCACTGTCCTTCTCTCTTTAAAAAAAAAAGATGCAATTCAGTTTTAGTTCCATTTATCAGTATATCTATCGTTGCGATACCTAAAAATCATTCCTTCTATTACTATGTCAGTGATAAGGATGGATGATAAGGGGCATATCTAAGAACTATGTATATCCCCAAACTATGTAGACTTAATCTTTAATATTAAAAATGGCTTAAGACTAAAATTTCTGGGAAACTCGTTTAAGTGTGAAGTCTACATTCATTTCTGCGATTGGCATATGCTCATTGGGAAACTCACTCCCTTGACAATACAGCCAAATCCCCACAAGGGGGCAGTTCTTGACGGGGGAGTTGTACTTTTTGTCAGCTTTTGCACTTTGATCAATGGAAGATGTATTGGAATTGTAACCAAAGCTCCTATCTAAGTAACTATTTAAAATTATTGCTGCATTCATTGATTTTGCTACATGAAATTAGTGAGTAACAATGTACCCACTTAAAAATTTCTGACATTTCACCAAGCATTATACCATTTTACAACTAGAGAAATGGAGTTATTAAAAAGCAAATGAGTGATCCCATTATAATGAATCAAATATGAACCCAAAACTTGCTGAGAAACCTTTCCTTGAGAAAGTACACAGTTGTGGGCTCCCTAGCCCTGTCAAATGACAGTGACTCAGGGCTTAGGCTCTATATACCGGGACGAGCTTATAATTCCCAACCTATTGATTTGGAGTTCGTATACTTTAATATATTTGTCTTGCATTTATAGTTTTCATAACAGCTTTTAATAGGGAATTGTGACCGTCTGCACCTGTTTTAACAGGTCAAACAGGTTTTTATATTGTGCTCTTTATAAACCTCATTCTAAATTGTCTTCCACATAGTATTTGGAGATCTTTTTTTAGCCAACTACTAAAATATTTACTTTGGGGATTTTATTAGTCTTTCATTCTAATAAGTACAATTTCCCAACCCTGGAAGGCCCCTGGTTACTGAAGGAAATGAACTAGTTTCAAACTTTTGCTTTTTGCTCGTAATGAGGATCAACAAAGTAAAAGGGCTGAAAAAATAAGAAAATGTGTGTTGGACAGGACTGCACATAGACTGAACAAATAAGGCCTAACACTAAAGACCTGAATAGAGAAAATAATGGAAAGTCTGCAACTAAAAGATTTGTGTTTTTTAATGGAAAAGCAGAAGATAGACAATCTGACATGAAATAGCAGGTGTTGGTATGAGCAAGGGAACTTCTATGGCTACACTGGCTTTCCCTCCTTATTCCAGTGTTTTCTTTGAGTGGGTTTTCATTATTAGAGTCCTTTTTTTTTTTCCAGTACCAGGAATTGAACCCAGGGGTGCTTAACCACTGAGCCACATCTCCAGCCGTTTTCATTTTTATTTTGAGACTCACTAAGTCTCAAAATAAACTAAGTTGCTCAGGGTCTTGCTAACCTGCTGAGGCGGCTTTGAACTTGCAATCCTCCAGCCTCAGCCTCCCAAGCCAGTGGGATTACAGGCATGTGCCCCCATACCCAGCTCTCATTGTTAGGGTTTCTTTTGTCCTGCTCAGTTTGCACTTGACTCCATCCAGCTTTACAGAGTTCTTTCATTTATTTATTTTTTCAACTAAAAATGAATGAGAAGGACTTCCAGTTCCCAGCCCAGAACTTAAGGACGTCAGAAGTCATAATTCCATCCTGACAAGTACGAACCTGGACAAACAGAAAAACAGGTCTTCTTCGTTCCATTCAAGAAGTGATGTCATAGGACAAATCACTGCCCACAAAATTGGAGAGGCAGACAAGTGGATAGAGAGAATCACAACTTACCCAAGTAGAAACCACTGAGCAAAAATCTCCACAGGAGCCATTGCCATGGTAGGAATGAATTCACCATAATTGATAACTTGCTGGAGGCTCAGTGCAGACAATGCTGAGAGTTCAAGATACTAGGGAAACGTAGCCGGAATTGAAGGGGGCCCACACTTTCATGGGTATTAGCTCTAGGAGCTTTCAGGAATACTGGAGAAAAGTCTCCTCTTACTTGTGCAGGAAGAGGGGGCAAAGTATTGATCTCCAAATGACCCATAGAATTCTGCTATTCCTGACAAAATCTTCCCTCAAGGCAAACAATTATAGCAGAGGCTAACCTGCCAAGCTCTTCACAGATCATAATCAACCAAAGGAAAGGAAAATAACGAATGCCAACACCTGGTTGGTGCAGGTAGCCATCCAGCGCCATCTAAAAGGAGGATAAACTCTAAGAATGACTGATGAAATTTGGTCCAGGAGCATGGATTCACCAAAGACCAAAACCCAATCATAGGACAATTAGAGCATCACCACCCACATTACTGCTATGTCACAAAAGGCCTTTTTACTGCACTTCATTTTCCCAGAAAAGCATGACCTCCTCTCAACAACAACAAAAACAATTTGCAAGGCATACTAAAAGCGAAAAGATATAATTTGAGCAATGCGCATGCATCTGAACCAGAGTCAGATATGATTAAGAATGTAGCAAATATCAAACCAGGAATTTTAAAACAACTCTATAAACATGCTATGGTTCTCATGGAAAGAGCAGGCAACATGCAAAGAACAGGTGGGTAATGTAAGTAGAGAGATGGGAATTCTAATAATCAAAAAGAAAACCTACAGGCCAAAGCACTTTAAAAAACAAAGAATGTTTGCTTGGCTCCCTAAGATACTGGACATGGCTGACTGAAGAATCTCTGGACTTGAGGATTTGAGACCAAAAGCCTTAAAAACAGAAAAATAAAAAGAGAATAAAAAACAACCAACCAGAATGAAATAGCTCAGAATAATACATAGGACAGGTACAAGTGATATAAATATTGTAGAACAGGAAAAGAAAGAGAAGAAACATTTGTAGCAATAATAGTTGAGATTTTCCCCAAAATTAATGTCAGGTATCAAACCACAGATCCAGAAAGCTCAAGGTAAACAAAGTGAGATCAAGGCCCAAATCTGACACCTAAAAAATCAAAATAAGGTAAAATTCTTGAAAGACACCAGAGAACATTTTATCAATAGAGAAACAAAGATAAGAATCACATCTAAATTCTCAAAAACCATGCAAGGAAGAAAAAGGTGGAGCAAAATTCATAACATGTTGATTAAAAAAATTACCAATCTAGAATTCTGTACCCTATGAAATTATCTTTCAAAAGTAAGAAAGAATCACATTTTCTTAGACAAATAAATATTGAAGGAATTTGTTGTCAATAGATCTGTCTTGCAAGAAATGTGAAGTCCCCCAGATAGAGGGAAGATGATACAGGTCAGAAACTAACCTACATAAAAAAACAAACAAACACCAGGGAATGAATATTGAAGGAAAAATAAGAACTTTGATTTTCTTACTCTTAATTAATTTATAGCCATGTTCTACAAGGTTGGTACAATTGGGCGGGCATGCATCAGCCTCACCTTCGAAGATGTTAAACTGTGGAACACTACACCACCAGCAGTTCGTGATTCAGTAGGTCAGGGTGGGGCCCAACAACATACAGTTTATACAAGTTCTCAAGTGAGGCAGACAATGCTGGTCTGGGGACTATTTTGAGACCCATTGCTCTTGATGATGACCATAACCTGTAAGAAGGTTTAAAGTATTTAACTTCCCATATTGCTTTGGCTTTCAAAATTCATAATCTCCATCATCCAGTTCCAAACTAGCCTCCCTTTACTTCCTCCAGTTATTGTCCAGCCAGTCTTTGCTTTCTTAGCATTCTTCCTTCTTTCTGTCATGTTCTTTGCCTGGAGCACCCTTGCTTACCCCCCGCCCCTTTTTTTTTCCATCTAGGTACACAGTTCAAGCTTCAAACTCTCATTTTAAATGTTGAAAACTTTCCCCAAGTGGCCCAGTTTCCACCAACTGATACTAACTGCTTTCCCTTTGAATTTCCATAGCATTTTACTTGTACATCTCTTCCTCAAGGACATATCAAGGATTTTTGGAGCCTTAACTTCATATAAGGGAAAGGTGACTCTTTTCAAAGGTTATAAGTATGAAATTAGGCACAGGGCCTTGCAGGTGCTCAGGCAAGAGAAGTTCTTTGTGAGCTTCACAGGCAGTCTCTGGTCTCAGTGGATCTTGCAATTCCCACTTTAGACTGTCCTCTACCGAAATGAACACTTTTTGTCTGCCTTTCTCCTTCTCTCTCTCTCTCCATGCCTGACACCACCTGTATTGTTTTGCTATGAGGAATCTCCCATAGGTCCTGTGTGAATGTTGAAGTGAAATGATTGGATTATGAGAGTTTTAACTGAATCAGTAATAATCCATGTGAGGATTTAATAATTTGAATGAGTGATAACTGTAAGCAAGTGGGGCATGGCTTGAGAAGGTGGATCACTGGGGCACATGCCCCTGGGGATTATATACTATCCCCAAGGCTCCTCTTTTTCTGCTTCTACTTCCCAGCTGCCGTGAGCTAAGTGACATCCCTCTTCCTCATCCTTCTGTAGGGATGTGCTGCCTCATCTTGGGCCCAGAGCCGTAACCATGAGACCCGGATGAATTTTCCCTCTTCTTTTTTTAAATTAATTTTTTAAATTTTATTCAGGAATTTATTTGTTGAACAAACAAGCTTCTAATGAAATAATCTAATATATATAAAAATTTGAGTATTTTGGTAACACTAACAAAAAGCTTACAAACACAGAAGTTGCGGGTGGAGAAGTAGGGTCCTTGCAGTGACTAAGCTGACCCTGTGTTTCAGAAACCTTTGAAACTTTTTCATGAGGAGCTTGGAAGTTTGTAGACAAAGGCTAGAGAAGATTTAGAATGTTGTAAGCAGAGCTTAATGGGTGATTCTGATGAAAGCTAAGACCAGAATGCTGACAGAAATGTGGACAGTAAAACTATGCTCATGAAGGGCTGGAGCAGTGGTTCAGAGGTTACAGCACTTGCCTGACATGCGTGAGGACGAGGGTTCAAACCCCAGCACCACGTACACAATGAAGTGTTGGAGCAGTGATGGCCACATGAAAAAAAGAAAACTAAAATTGATTCTGTCTTTCTCTCTCACATACTGTCCCTCTCTCTTTAAAAAAAGAAAAGGTAATGGACTAATTGATCTGATAGAGGCCACTGCAGCCATGGTACAGCAGGGCCTGGCTACTGCTTGAGCTGGTGGTAGATTTACTGTCATCCCCACGATTCTAATTTTGAAAAGTGCAGGATGCTGGAGTTAAGGGTCATGGAGACCTCTGCAGAGATTTCAAGGGAAGACCTCGGAAGCTGGGCAAAATGCAGTAGGGTCAGAATGCCTGTGGGCAGCTCCTGCGGCTGGGGCAATGCAGGAAGCTGTCACAAGGGAGCCAAAGTTGCAGTGGAGACCCTGAAAATTAAAAGATGCCAGTAACATGGAAAGTCTGACAAATAAAGACGCTGGATGGGGACAGAGCCATCCTCAGAACGAGGCCATCTGGGCTGCAACTGGCAACACCAAATGCCAAGCCATTTGGAAATCTCATCTCACCATTTTGTACCCCAGATGCCAGGCATGGAGCTACAGGACTTGTTTGCCCAGCTGAATTTCAGTCTTGCTTTGCTCTCATTCCTTCTATCTATGCCACTATTAATTCCTTTGTGAATGGGAATGTTTACTCTGTGTCATTTTCTATTGGACAGATGTAATTTGCTTCTGTTTTTTATTAAGAGTTTACCTGGAGGTCCAGAGAACTTGTACTTATACTTTTGGGCAATTCTGGAACTGTTAAAACTATGGGAACTTTTGGAGATGGATTGGATCCATTTTGTATTGTGAAAGGACACGAAATTTGGGGGACCAGGGATAGAATGTTATGATTTGGATCTGAGGTGTTCTCCAAAAGCTCCCGTGCTACTGTGGAAAGTGAAATGATTGGATTATGAAAACTGTAACCTTATAAGATGCATGAGCATAAAATTTCTGGAAGGTAACATAAAAGAAACCCTTAGATGACCTTGTATATGGCAATAAATACTTAGATACAACACCAAAGTCAAACTCCTTGAAATCAATAAAAGATAAACTGGGATTAATTAAATTAATTCATTTGATGGTTCAATAATTTGAGTGGAT
Source organism: Aplodontia rufa (assembly GCA_004027875.1). Lineage (NCBI taxonomy): Eukaryota > Metazoa > Chordata > Mammalia > Rodentia > Aplodontiidae > Aplodontia > Aplodontia rufa. The sequence goes on from PVKS010008272.1 coordinate 13,637, forward strand.
CACTGAGCAGTAACTGTAGTCAGGAGGGGCACGGCTGGAGGTGGTGTTTCACTGGGACTTGCCATTGGGGATTATATTGTGTTTTCCTGGATCTTCCTTCTCTTTTTCCTTCCTCACCATCATAAGCGGAGTAGCTTTACCCCGTCATGCCCTTTCACTGAGATGTGCTGCCTTACTTCCGGTCCAGGGAAATGGAGTTGGCCAATCGTGAGCTGAGACCTCTGAAACTGTGAGCCCAAAATAAACTTTTCCTATTTTATGTTGTTCTAGTTCAATATTATTTTGGTCACTGTGATGAAAAGATGACTAACACCCTGCTTAACCTGATTCAATACTTACTATAAAAATATAGTATTGAAGACAGTATTGTATTGGGGGAAAAAACAGAAAAATAGATCAATGGAGATGAATAGTCTAAAAATAGACTCACACAAACATCATCAACTGATCTTTGACAAAGAAGCAAAGATAGTACGGTGGTGAATAAATGAATTTTTTTTTCAATAAATAGTGCTGATAACCTGAACACCATAAACCAAATAAAGAATCTAGATGTAGACCTTAAGTCCTTCACAAAAATTAACTAAACAATGAACCATTGATCTAAATATAAAATGCATGATCATAAAACTTCAGGAAGGTAACATAAAAGAAACCCCTACATGACCTTGTATATGGCAATAATTATTTAGATATAACACCAAATCCAAATTCCTGGAAATCAGTAAAAGATAAACTGGGATTCATTAAAATTAAAACTTTGCTTTGCAAAAAAAGTCAAGAGAACGAAAAGATAGGTCACATACAAGGAAAAATATTTGCAAAACACACATCTGATAAAGAATTGTTATTCAAAATATACAAAGAACTCTTAAACTTCAACAATAAGAAAACAAACAACCCAATTATAACATGAGCCAAAAACCTTAATGGTCATCTTGCCAAAAAAGATAAACAGTCAGCAAATAAGCATGAAAATATTTCATCAGAGAAATGCAAATTAAAACAACAACGAGATACCATTACACACTTATATCTAGGCCAAATTCCAAAGCATTAACAATGCCAAAAGCGGGCAAAGATATGGAGCAATAGAAACTCTCACTCTTTATTTGTGGGAATTCAAAATGGTAGAGCCACTTATAAAAGCAGTGTAGTATTTTTTTTTTTACAAAGCTAAACACACTTTTACCATATAATTCATAATCACGCTGCTTGTTATTTACCCAAATATTCATTCAAAAACCTACATATAGTTGTTTTTGCAGCTTTTTCAAAATTGCCAAAATGAAGAAGAATAAACTAAGATGCCTTTCAACTGGTGAAAGGATAAAATGTGGTATATCCAAACAATGGAATATTATTCAGCAGGAAAAATAAATAAGCTATCAAGTCATGAAAAAGCACAGAGGAACATTAAATACATACTACTAAGTGATAGAGACAGAAAAGGCTGCATGCTGCACTATTGAATGTCTAGATGACATTCTAGAAAAGGCAAAACCATTAAGATAGTGAAAAGATCAGTGGTTCCCAGGAGTTAGGCAGGAGTGGGGAGATGGATGAATAGTGAGGTCACGGGATTTTAAGGGCAGCAAAACCACTTTGTATGACACCACATAAAAAGAGGAAGAAACTACACATTATTATAAATTTGTCAAAACCCAATGCCAAGAATGCTGTTTAATGTAAACTGTTACCTGTGGGTGATAATGATGTGTCATCGTAGATTCACAAATACTGAAACGCACTGGTGTGGTATATACTGACAGTTGGTTCTAAAATCATTTGCATTCTACAAGTTTCCATTGTAAAACACAAATCACCTCAACAGTGTCATACGTCATGAAAACAGGGACATGAATAGATACTCATACATGATGTTCACCATATCCAAAAGGTAGAAGCATCCCTAGCATCCATCCACACAGGAATGGATAAGCAAAATGATACAGATATTATCTAAACATGATATGTATAATGAATATTACTCAGCCTTGAAAAGGAAGAAAGTTCTGACACATGAAATAATATAGATAATCCTTAAAGACATTATATTAATCAAAATAAGCCAAATGCCATAGAACTAATGTATGTTTGAACCCCTAGAGCAGTCAAAATCACAGACATAGGTAGAAAAATCATGGTTTCCAACAGTGGGAGGGAGGAAGAGCTATTGTCTGATGAATTTTTATTGTAAGGATTTTCAGTGTTTCAAGCTGAAAAATATTCTATAGGTGTATGGTGATAACAATTACACAGCAATGTGAATTTGCAAGATGTTACTGAACTGTACTTTAAAATGATTAAAACGGTAAATTTTATGCCACATATGTATATTTCGCCACTATTTAAAAAGACAACTTCAAAATTTGCATACCAATACAAGTGAGATTCTGCAAATAAGTATATCTAAAAGAAAGTCTCAAGTGTTGTTTCATGAAGAGATTGAAGTATGATTTGAAAGGATATGATTAATGAATACATCTGAAAATAAATGAGTTTCACACAAATATAAGGATTTTATTGACAACGTGATATTTTCTTACAGAAATAAATATAATGCAATCTTCTTGAGGGTTAGTTTGGAGTTAGGAAGGTGGTGTGCCCTTGATAAGAACAGTCAGACTTCTGGTACTATCTTCGTCAGAACTGCATCATAGGGAACCTCTGTGCTGGTGGAGAATCACACAGATTCGTACAACAACTGTACCAACCCTAACCCTTCTCTCTACACCACAAAAGTGGTCCATGGCCCCTGGTCCACATCACCCGAGGTTCCCCCCACCCTAGTGTTAACATAATATATCATAAAAAATAGCATGTGCCATAAAAAGTTAGCATGTCAAATATAAAAATTCTTTTATACAAATATAATTCATATATAATCATTCTTAAAATATAACATTGTTATATGAGTTTGAAACATTATTAAAATAAATATTGCCTAGAGAAAATTTCATTTGCATCACAAAATTACAAAATAGAAGCATATAAAAACTATTTCATGATTGAATCTTCTTCAGGGTGTCTCCTCTTCTCTCTCCCAGTGTGGACAGTGTGAAACACACGTAGCTGGCCTAAAAACACACTCCATCTAGAGACTGGGATGGCATGTGCACCTATCCGTAGAGCCTATGAGCCTACCTGCCTATGAGCTCTGTACCAGGAGCTTCTGTGCTAAGCAGGGATTTCCTGCACCAATTTGCACTAACACACTTTTCCAGCCATCCCCTAGGTCAGAGATCTTAAGAGCTTAGTAGTCTGCAGGGGAGGTGGCATGTCAACTTCCACATCAAGGAAGCCGTCCCATCCCTGACCCGGGACTGGAACAACCCTTCTGTAGGTAAGGGATGTATTCTCATTGTTAGAATTGTTTAGACGTTTGGTCGAGCTAGATGGTAGTAACTCTGATCTCCAGGATCCAGAAGTTCTCTTTCTTGATGAATCATTAGATGTTGGATGGAACATAACTTAAAGGGCTGCCTTGTGACTCCTGCAGTATTCTAATACTTGCTTGGAAATGAGACAGCAAGAATGTTTAGCAGACAATACAGTGGTGTGTCTACATGTGTTGGAGAGAGGAGAGAAAAAGGGATATAAATTATAGAATACACTAAAATTTCCAGGTATCATTGCTTAATCATATCTCTAAAAAGTATGATTTCAGTTCTTTGATAACACAAATTAACAAGTTTTACTAAACAATAAAGTGAACAGCTAGGCTGGCTGACATTTATAGCTGCCATTCCAACTATTACCAAAAGGCAAGTGTTTTCAGGAAAACCTGTCTTGCAAGACCCAAGTGGTAAATCTTCAAGCATTTTAAGTTCCTTTCACATAATCTGCCCATTGCCAGTGAGCTGTTTATCCAGACCTATATGAATGTCCTAAAGCCCTCACCAAATGTTTCTTTCTTTTTTTAAAAAGTATCCTTCATTCTTTCTTTCCAAGGCTGAGGCAGCTGATTTCTGCTCCAATTCCATGAGCAGATGTCCCGTGCCATTAACATTTTGCAATGCTTTCTAAAGCCTTGTTTCTTGGACCTCTTCTTCTGTCTCCTCCTTCAGAGAAGCAATGTGAGACCGAGATTTGTGCTTGCTGGAATTGCGGCGGGGGAAGAGCTTCACCCTGTCGGAGGAGCTAATGGCCTGTCGGAAGACACTTTTCTCATTCAGCAGCTTCTGGATAGAATCATACTGTCGCACTTTGTTGTCTTCAATGACCTAGGGAAGTGGCCACTAGTGAGATCTCAGACAGGAGGCAGGTCACACCACAGCAGGGACAGAAACTGGCAAAGACTCAAAGGAGAATAAAAGCCGGGAGAAAACATAGTGTCCAGTCCCTGACATTTTGAACAATCAGGTATATCATTTAATTATTACATTTTCTTGCTTTAAGGAGCTCCTATCATCTGTGAAATTAACTAATTTTTTTCTATGTAGCGGCTGGATTTTTTTTTTTCAAATTAGTATAGCACTAGGTAATGTTACTTCTTCAAAGAACTTTACAGGAACTGAGGGTGCTTTGAAAACAAGAAAGATTTATCATAGATTCTTTACATACTTTAAAAGTGAGTTAAGTCCACAGACCATAAAATACTGAACTCTTCAACAGAGGACCTGAAGCTTAACAATGCCAAATTGGTCAGGATGTGCCCGAGTTTAATGTGCTATTGTTGCATTAAAGTTGAGCACACCCAAGGCCAAAGAGTGGAGGGTCTTAGCCAACCTCCTGAACTTGTCCATGGCAGAAAAAGATAACAAATACCTAATTTGTTATTTTGAGCTTTGTAATAATACTTATAATAAAAATCCTTCAGTAGGGAAAGCATTTACCTCCTGAGGGCTCAAAAGCCTTAACAGGAATGACATGATATATTATCCTCAGAACTTCCTTGTGACTAAACCAGAGGGAATTTGTAAACACTTGAAGGCATCTGCGACAGTTTTGAAAACACATTGAGAAGGTGGTGGAGAGAGGAACTAACCTGAGCACTAAGCAATGATTAGAGAAATGAAATAAGCCTCTTAACTACTACACCAAAATCATAAATCAGATTATAAGACAACCAGGCCTGTCCTCGTCCTATCCAAGGGAGATTATCATTGTTGAAAAAAATCAGAAAGATTTTTTTAATGGTAGAGTATTTTTTTATGACTTGGCCCCCAGATGAAGGCTTCAAAAAGCATAGATATCTGATTTATTAATGTAACTTGGTCACATGCCAAGATTTTAGTAGTACTGTATTCCAACCTCAACTCATAGCTCAACTCAAAGTGCAAAATTTATGCAGCTATGTTGAGTAAAGTCTGATGGCTTTTTGACATGTTTTAAGTAAGAACTTGTACACTGTTGCAATCTGTAGTATCATGTGCAAAAGACTGCTTTCAAGAATTACAGGTGAGGGCTAGAGCGATGGCTCAGTGGTTATGACACTTGTCTGGTATGCACGAGGACATGGGTTTGAACCTGGGTACCACGTACACAATGAAGTGTTGGAACAACAAAAGCCACACAAAAAATTAAATCAAATTGATTCTCACTTTCTCTCTCACAGTCTCTCTTGAAAGAAAAAAGAATTACAGGAGAAATGAGATCTTAAATAAATGTATAAAGTCTCACCAAAAATCGTTGACATTCCAACATGGCTTCTATCCTGTGTTCACAGAGGATTACAGTGCAATCAGCAAATGCTTGCTTGAGGGTTCTCCGAATTATTTGGTATGTTCTAGAGAAGAAAGAAAATGCTACATATAGCTCCACAGAATATGGATAAGGTAACTTTATCTTTGATAGCATTCTTATTATTCTATCAATTTAGTTCTTTAAATCACTTCTTTCTTTAAATACTTTCAACATAATGTTGGTATAGTCTAAGCCACAATCACCTTACCAACTATCGGGTAGGTGTTAAAATAAACATAAATAAATAGGACAAATATTTTGAAGAAAATTAAAAACCAAATGATTTTTTCATTATTAAAATCACAAGCAGTTCTTTATTTTGTGCATATACCATGTATTTATGGCATAAATGGGCTAAAGGAAAATAATCAGACCCATACAGCTACATATTTCATCATGTATTGACAAGATGGAAATGTTTGTATAAAATTCCAAATTCATTCAAAAGAGAACCCAGGGCTCTTATCCAAGGAAATAAGCATTTGTCCTCTCACCAAATAGTGACTTTTCCACTGGGCAAATATTTAATCTTGTGGGGAGCTCCCCACTTGCTGACATGGCAACTCATGGGAATTTGTATCAATCTGAAGTCGGTCTCTATGATTCTGCTCCCACTGTGTTATTAAGGATCAGGGTTTCTGAAACTCACATGGGATCCAAATGAGCGCTGGGTTCATCAAGCAGTAAGATCTTGGCCTTACTGAGAACAGACCTGGCCAAGCACATCAGCTGCTTGTGGCCATGGCTTAGCACATAACCCCCATCAACCAGGACAAAGTCCAGCTTCCCAGGAAACTGCTCTATTACAGATCTGAGTCCAACCTGCAAGAAAGAAAGAGAAAACACTGTTTAGAGAGGGTACTTGGGATACACAGGGCTAAAAATCTCCCCAGAGGGTGAAAATCTAAAACTACACTCGAGAGTTCTGAAAGTTTCAACTCATATCAACTCCACCCCAACTCCCACTCCTTGAGTTTGATTGGGCAAGAGTCTATTTATAATCTTGGAGGCAATAAAGGACCAGTTGAGGACTTGTGTGAGTCTTGTATTTCATTCATTCAGGAAACTTTCAGTGAGTACCTACTTAAGATCCAAGTACTTCACCAGGTACAGAGAAATGATAAATACCAGCCTGCTCCTTCAAGGCTCAGGGTTCATAAAGCTGTATATATCTAATTATAACACAATTAAATATGCATTGGAAGAGACGATGTGTACAGAAAGCAGTTATTCACTCTATCATGACATTCTATGTAGACAGTCCTATGTAGAGGCTAAAAGACAGCACGAAGGGTGGAAGGTATGAGATGAGTTGGATGCCACTTTCCATTTCCATTGTCATGAAAAGGAATAAAAGATATCATGAAAGAATTAGCTAGGGAGGATTTTTAAATTATACATGGCAATTTACTACTCATTGCTTTAATTCATGAAAATTGGAGTTCGAGTACTAGACTATTACTGGGAGATTTAAAGGCTCCAGTGGGGTAGAACATAAGAGGAGTGTTAGGGCCAATGCCTTATTTCCTTCTAAACTGGAAAGAAAAAAAAAACACTTGGAAAAGCAAATGAGATACAGAAAAACATCTTGTCAAATTAAGACAAAAATTATTGAAATCTTGGCTCTCATTCAAATAAATGTGCATATAATGTTTCTTCATTGCCAAGTACTACTTAGTATAAAGGGCCTAAGATACATGATGATTGTCCCTACCCTTGAGGAGTCTGGAATTTGGTATGGTGAGGCAAGATCTGCCCACACCTAAATATAATACAGGCAAAATGCTCTGAAATCAGAAGCGACCCATATCACCGTATACCCAGCCAAAGCTGTGTGCCCATGATGTGTACTGCAGAGGATTCATCTTTCCCTGTGTAGTTTCTCATTAAGTTGATAACAATATATGATCATTCATTAAAACTGGAAAAGGGTTTCTGAGATGGCAGGCAGTGTGAGCATGCTAATGAGACAAAGAGGATTGCTCTGATGTCTTTCTGGAGATTCCAAAATAAAACTATTTTGGGACGCAAGCGGCTAAGAACATGAATAAAAGAGACTAGGCAGGGGTTACAAGTCCTATATTCTTTCTGTCTTCCACTTCTTGCTTTTTATTGCTTCAGTCTATGAACCCACTATGGCCTTTCCCTCTTAAAATAAAAACAGAACCCTTACTTAACCTCCAGCTTCTTCTTAGCTATCATTCAATAACTATCCTCTTTATTACCCAGAAATCTGAAAAAAAATTTATCATGCATCTGTTGTCTTGCCCCACAGAATGTTTTTTCTTCTGAAAATATTTTTGCCTTGGCTTAAGAGAAATCACATCCTCTGTGGCCATTTGTTCCTATTATTATGTGTGGGCAATTTCTCTGTAGCCATTTGTTCCTATTATTATATGTGGACAACTTTCCCTCTCTCTGTCCCTTGAATATTAATCTTTATCCCAACTTGACCAACTCTCCTTTCATATTTCAGTGATTTTTAGGGCATTTATGACTACCAATAAGCTAATGATTTTCAAATATTTATCTATAGTCTTGCACTTCATCCAATTCCTTCTGAAATACTTTTCTTCCTTGCCACATCTATTATAGTGACCTAGTCTTGGCTACCATCATTTCTTCAGTATCATAGTACAAATATTGATAGAATTATCACTCCATCAGGCAAACACCAAAAATCTCCCTAAGGTGTAGGTTTGACCATATAATTTCTCTATCTCAAATCCTACAGTTGTTCTCTTCCTAGCAGAATAAAATATAAGGTTCTCACATGACACAGAAGGCATCCAGAATTGAGCCTGCTCCACTCTTGCTCCCAGTAGCACCAAACAGTTTGTAGTTCCCTACAACCTGGGTGTTCTCAGGTTTGTGCTGTTGCTCATCCCCAAGTATCCTCCTGAATACCCCTGATAATCCTTTAGGGCAGCCAGGCATCTACTCAAGGTAGTATTTGTGCAGTTTTACCTGTCAGACTATATGCTTCTCGAAGGTAATGGCATGCCCTTTAACTCAGCACACCATCAGCCTCAACACATTCACTTATTCATTCATTCATATTACGTACTGAGCTCCTAGGATTCTGACACCCAAAGCAAAGGGAAAATTGATGAATCAAAACTCAAGGATGAGGGGCTGGAGTGGTGGCTCAGCAGTTAACGGCACTTGTCTGGCATGTGTGAGGACCCGGGATCAAATCCCAGCACCACATGCACAACTTAGTGTCGAAGGAACAAAATCCAGATGAAAAGCTAAATAAAATTCATTCATTCATTCATTCATTCATTCTCTCTCTCCTCTCTCTCTCTGTCCCTCTTTATTAAAAAAAAAATCTTAAGGATGAACGAATGAGTGTTGATTTCAGCTGTTATTATACAGTATGATCTAAGGCATATTACTTTGCTTGTGAGTCTTTCAAGACTCTATAAAATCCCCCCAAAACAAATTATAAAATTAGAAGTTTCCTAAAAACCGATAGAGAAGTAGGTACTTTATTTCAGATCCATTAGCAATATTTGAGGACTTATTGATATGTATGTATGTATTTTGTACACAAATTAACCATCAAGAAAACTACTGGTTGAAGACTGAAGCTCTGAAGTGAAACAGAATTGGCTTTTAATCTACCCTCCTCCACCCATTTGATCACAACAAGTAACATCAAGCATGTTACTTTAAGTCTCATTTACCTTACATGTAAAAAATGGGAAAATAACAGTACTGATCTTGAGGGTTATTATGAGGATTGGCTGAGCTAATTTGTAGAAAGTGGCTTCAACAGAGCTATGGTTACCTAATGCAAGGTAACAACTAGCATTTGTAGAGCCTGGGAAATCCCAAGGTTGCAGGTTCTGATGTAAAAACACTAACTTAGTGTGACATTGGGGTTCCAAGGTTTTCCCTTCACAAGTTTCCTTGGAAAGCACATTAGAAGGAAGTACTACAATAGCATTAAATCATACCCATAGTAACAGGGTTGGAATTTGGGTAAACATGGACTAAGTCTCTCCCTAAATTTACACCAATCATACACTAATTTCCTAAGGCCACGCTAGACAAGCTACTTTACTATGCTACACTTTGCACTTTTTCTGGTAAGAGCTGATCAAAGTATGTTCTCCACTACGAGTAAATAATACTTCAATATATATCACTGTCAATATTTAGAGAACAGACTTTCAAAGGTGAATGACAGCAAGACTGACCAATCTAGGTATCTTGCAACATTCCCATCTCACTATTTTATTTCCTTTAAAGTACAATAAAATCTTTTACAATCATAGTCACCAGAGAAAGGGCAACATAAGTTAGTGCCACTTAAAATTTTGAAGTTAGTGAACATTTAACACATTATTTATTTTTGAGAAGGAGAGAATCAATTTTATTTATTTTTTCATCAGGTTTTTGTTTCTCCAACACTTAGCTGCATATGTGGTGCTGGGTCTTTGAGCATGCCAGGCAAGCACTCTACCACTGAGCCCCTTAACACATTTATTAAATGCCTATTTTCTGCCAAATATTGTGATAGGCTTTAGAGAGAAAATAGGAAACAAGATGGACTAGTAACTACTTTTTTTAAAAATGCAAAGCTATGGTTACCAACTATTTATGCTGTGAAGAATGACTTGAATTTGCTTACTGGTCATCTGAATGTGCATGACTGCTTAGTCATGTATTCCTTCAATAGACTCTTAATGAGAGTTTATTAAATTTGAGGAAGTATGACAGACCTGGGAATTCAAAGATAATAACACTAGACACTACCTTGAAAGAACTCATGGTCCAAAGGGGGAGAAAAATAAGAAGTTTGAAATTACTATTCAAGGATTATGGGCAAAAAAACAACACAGGCAAAGAAAAGACTGAAATGAAAATTATTACATAGACTATTAATTTAGTGATATTTAGCACCAGAATCACTGTCTCACATACACACATATGATGCACACATAAACAAATATCTATGCCAATACTATCCTATTAATACTATCATCACAAACCATTTTTTAAAACTTTAAAAATAAATACAAATTTTAGTTCTGGACAAATCAAGGTAAATTCAAAATTATTGGAATATAGATGTTTTTAATTATTATCATTCCATCCAACATTAAAAATAAATAAATAAATAAACAATAACATTAGCAGTTTGTGGATATAAGGAAATTTACAACAAAAGAATTTTTCAGGTTTATGCTGCTGAGCTAATAAATCACATGTACTTCCCGAATTGCTATTAACTAAGAAGAAACTTTGTTTTGTGACATACTAAATTAAAAACATTTAACAATCTGTAAAGGACCAGACATTTTGTTCAAAATGTTCACTTTTGCTCTTGGTATACTCTAGAAGGTTACTATGGAGCAAGAGTTTGCTTTTATCTCAGGAACGTTAAAAATATCAGAAAAGTGAACTGCAATTTAACTGAAGGGCCCATTAGTGGACAATTATAAAAATAAACATTCTCTCAACTCCTTTTGGTAATCTTTTTGCTCCTACTCTGTAGGCCTCCCAGGGAAAAATTTTCACTTATAAGGTCACTATTTTTGCCATTTTTCTTCTAAAATAACTTACCTACCAATGTGTAAAGATGAAAACTTTTATAAGTAATCTAAAAAGCAAAGGATTATCAAAAGAAAAAGTCTTCATTACAAACTAACAGCCACAGTACTTAGTACTCAGATTAAGAACAACACTGACATGCAAAACAGCCTGGACCCAGAAATGAAGGCTGCAGTTCTGGTCCTGCAAGTGCCAACAATGCCAGCAAGGTCCTCAGATTTCTCAAGGTTCAGTATACTCATCAGTAAAATAAAGATGGTAATACCTGTTGCATATCAACCACAAGACTATTTTAATGACACACTACATGTGAAATGGAATCATTATTAATTCATTCAATCAATGTTAACTGAATACTATCCATTTATCAACATGTCTCTAGGTACTGAAAATATCACAGAGATATAATCCCTGACCTCGAGGAACTCACAGTACCATTGGAGAGTAGGGAACATGGACAAGAGGAGACGTGAATCTCTATCCAGTGTGAGGAGAGCTATGAAAGAGGTGGAAGTATAGGATATATTTAGGAAGGGCTCCTCTCTCAGATCTGGAGCATCAGGGAAAATTCTAGAAGTAATGTGTAAGGAGAATCTGAGATGAGGAGTAGAAAGAGGCCATGAAAGGCTGGGTGGGTTTCCCAGGGACAGAGAATAAACAACATGTGAAAAAGCCCCTGGAGAACAGGTTGCATTTGGTACTTTAAAGAATCCAGAGAAATTCAGGATAGCTGAGTCGTGGGAAGCAGGACACATTGGGGAGCAAAATTAGAGAGACCAAGACCACACCATGAAGGTCCTTGTGAGCCATTTTAGACAGTATAGACGTTGTCCTACAGGCAATAAGGAGCCATACATATGGAGGAAAGAAGCAGGTAATCAGATGTGGAGTTCTATTCGAAAGAGCACCACAGCTACAAAGTGTAGGGAATTGCACCATAGAGAACCAAGAAGGTTCCAGCATCTTTTCCAGTTTAGGGTTTGGCACACCCAAAAATGTTCCTGTTTGCATAAATCATATGATCCACCATATAGGATTAAAGCATGGGCCTTCTAACCTTTAAACCCAAATCCATTTTTCTGCTTCTCTGGGCTCTTGCTTATTTGCTAGTTTGGACTTCTTGAACAAAATGTATCACTTGTACTCAAAGCATGTGGCATTCAGATTAGGACAGCATCATCATCTTTGCTGATGAACAGCAAGCTATTTTCAAAAAGGGTAGCAGCAAAAAGATACAACTAAATATGAACCAATCAAATAAAAATTGGACATGCAAATATTTGTACCATGGGGGGTACTTAAAGTCTTAGCCGTGTCTTCTAACATTTTAGATTACTTTATGATCCTGCTTCCCTGTAAATTTTATTGCAACTTGGCATTACCTACAGATTTTATAAAGTCCAATGTCTTCCTTCCCAAGTTCTCGCACATTACACTGTGTTCTTATAGTTCAATCTCTGAAGTCACATCAAAGATCTTAAAATGTGTCACTTGCAATTTAGTTAATGTTTTCTTTAAAATCCCTGCATTTGTTGGGTAATAAGGAAACTTTGATAATGAAAATGGTTAATCTAAGTGCATTTTATTAGGGGCATGTTAAGGTTGGGCACTCAATGGGTCAGTGTTTAGCACTCATGGGCATTTCAAAGCTCCTGGCAAGGACTACTCTGAAGGGAGGCAGAAAAGGGAAGAACATTTAGGATAAATAGAAATCAGGTGACAAGGACCAAAAGTACAGGAAACAGCACAATGAAGTTATTCTCTAAAAAGACCTTTGAGTCTCAGCCTTCTTGGATGTCATGATTCTATTCTGCCACTATTCAGATGTTTGGAATTAAACCTCAAGTTTAACAAAAATGAGCAATTTGTGTTGTATTTTTCTTTAACATAGTGCCTATATTTCTTCCAAGAAATTATCAGTTTATGGATAGAATGTTTTCTTAAAGGAATCAGGAATTTAACTAGTGTTCTCACTCATTCATCTGTACAATGCTTTCAATTATAATAAATCAACTGTTCAAAAAATAGTGTTATTTAGGAGTTTTGACTGCATCCAATCCCTACATTTCCTAGATAGCATTCTTGTGACTTAAAAGGATGGCATAAGCCTCAATTATTGCCAAGTGGCATTTTTCCCTGGAAGTGCTCATTGTCACATACTCTGAAAGCAGATGACTCCTGCTGACTTCCATAGAAGATTCTAGTCATTCTCATGCACTGTGGCATGATCATCACCTTCTGTGATAAATCTATCCTTCCCAGGGAAGTTTACTGTGTCAAATTAAAGCCTTCTCCTTGTGCTGTGACTTCAGAACTTAGGGGGTATATGAGATGGTGTGGAGAGGTGATCAGGGGTAATCCCAGGGCATGGTAAGGTGCTTGGATCTTTCCTAGACCACATCTCTGAAGCAAACTGCTTAGGGAAGAATGTCAAATAATGTTATTTATGCTGTAGATCAAATGTTTGTGTCCCCTCAAAACACATATGTTTAAATCACAATACCCAAAGTGATGCTATTAGGTGGTGCAGGCTTTGGGAGGTGAGTGGGCATAAGGAAATTACCCTCAATCCACGATTTGGATTTATGCCCTTATAAAACAGGCTTCAAAGAGCTAGCTTACCGCTTCTGTCATACAAGAATGCAACAGAAACATAGCCATGTATGATAGTGCAGGCCCTCAACAGATGGTGACTCTGCCAATGCCTTAATTTAGGCCTTCACAGACTTTGAAAATATGAAAAATAAATATCTGCTGCTTACAAATTACCTAGGCCATGATATTTTGCTTAGTATATCCAACAGACTATGACAGAAAATTGGTCTTGGGAGAGGAGTGCTGCTGAACAAATTATTAAAAACCTGGAGGCAGCTTTGGAATTGGGTAATGAGTAGAGACTGGAAAAGGTTTGGAGTACATGGGAGAAAAAGTTCACATTGCTGCAAATGGACCATTGGAGGTTATACTGGTGAGGGAGAGGGGAAAGTTATAGGGAAAACTATATTTATCTTAAAGAACTACTAAGTGGTCATCAACAAAATATGAATAAAAATATGGATGGTAAAGGCCATCCTGATGGTTTCCCAGACAGAAATGAGGAACACGGTATTAGACAATGGAGGAAAGGCCATCCTTCTTAAAAGCGGCACCTGTGACTGCTCAGGCTAGAATCATATGCCTGCCGGATTCTAGCCTAAGGTATCACAGGTGCAAGATTCAGGCACAGAGTCACAACAGAAGTGAACTACTCAATGTCATGAGAGTGAGGTCCCCACATCAGTGTGTCCGAAAAGCTGGACACCTACCTAATGGGTCTGCAGGGCACAGCATTGAACCAAAGACTATTTTGCTTAGAACCTGTTACTCCCTTTTGGAATGAGAAGGTATATCCTATGCCTGTTCCACCATTTTATTTTAGAAGCACATAATAGGTCTGATTTCACAGGCTCACAAGCAGAAAGAAATTTGCTTAATGGTGAATCATCTTAAGTCTCACCATATCTGATTTAGATGATGTTTAAATGAGACTTTATATCTTAAGTTTTTAAGTTAATGCTGGAATTAGTTAAGACATTTGGAGTTATTGAGATGGGATAAATGAATTTTGTACAAGGGAATAACATCTATTTGGGGGAGCAAGAAGCTAATTCTAAGTCTAAATGTTCATGTCCATTGAAAATGTTATATGTCAAAATCCTAACCTCCAGCATCATGACAGTAGGAGGAGAGACCTTTGGGAGATGGTTAGGTTATTAGGACAGAGTTCATGAATGGGATTAGAGCTCATTTGCCCCTCCTACTACACAAAGACACAGAGAAGCCAACATCTATGAATCATGGAGCAGTTTCTTACCAGACACCAAAACTGCTGGGATCTTGATCTTGAACTTTCTGACATCCAGAATGAAGGGAAATAAATTTCTGTTGCATATTAACCACCCAGTCTATGGCATTTTATTAGCCTAAATCTACTGAGGCAGGACCTCAGTCCGCTGAAGAGAGAAACAGGTTAATCCATAGTACAGGGTGCTACAGGAAAATTAGGGTACTCCTTTTAAAAGTTGTGCATGTGCAAGTGTGTGTGCATGCATGTGCACACAGGTAAGTGCGTAAAATTATCTCAGCGATCACAACCATTCTTGCGTGTATATAAGCTATCGCTTTCAGAATTTTTTGGTTAGCATCCTTACCTCATCTGCAACTTTCCATATTTCTTGATCACTCCACAGTTCATAAGGATCCAAATTTTTTCTAAATGTTCCAGAAAAGATAAATACTTTCTATAATAATAAAGAAGAAGAAAGCATGAATAACCTAAATCATTTCACTTTTTCCTTTTTTTAATGGGAAATACTTCAAAGAAAAAAATCTTAAAACAATGTAACAAACATTCATATATTTACTGTCCAGTTTTCTTAAAGTTTAATATTTTATCATGTTTGCTCTGTAACATTTTTCAAGGAAAAAAATTATAGCAACAACTGAAGACTCTTGTAAGCATTTTTTAAAATTCAATGTTCTTACAATAAAGAAATTGAGATCATTGTAAGTTGTGGGAAATTAAAATTCTTTATTCCTAGCAACATTCCTTGTTATAAGCAAGTTCAAACATTTTAAAGGTTAAAAAAACATTAAATTTATGAGTAATAATTAACTTGTCAGAGCACATTAATAGTTTGTTCATGTATTCTCCTTGGATTTCTTTGATAAACCTAGCTTCCTAAGAGATTTTGAAAATGCTTTAACTTTACAAATGTTTATTTAAAGACACACATACATCTGGTCTTCAAACTAACTCACATCTCTACTTACACCATCAGACAGGGGAGAATTAGAAACCGATGATCAAAGAGTGGAAATCCAATACGTGTTTAGTTGAATGTATGTTGCAGAAGGGAGGCCAAAGAGACTGATCTGGGTGAGGTGAGAAATAAGTCTAATTCCCTGCAAGCAGCTTTCACTCTCTGACACTCCACTTGTCAAATCACTGTCTTTTTGGGTTTGCTTAAATGCTTAATGTCTTAAAAGAAAGTCACCGTCTCACTGGGGAAGGTGCAAGCAATAAATAGCAGCGATAACATCAACAATGATAATAATGATAACACTTAATCCTCTCCATACATATGATTAAGCTGAGAAAATAATTGATATTTAGAATATTTTTTTCTTTGCATTTTCTTCCTTTGCCTTTGATAATGCTAAGGAGAGTTAAGAACTAAATTTTCAGAGCCTCAGTTTTTACAACTTTCCTAAGACTAAGAGAATGCTTGATGCCCATTTAAGGAACCATACAAAAGGCAAATGGCTCCAGGTGTCTATACCTCTCAGGCGGAAGTAGCACATCCTCTCCAAGGTAACCAAGTTCAGTGAGGATCATATTAAAGACCTGATTTTCAGGTTCATAATGCATGGCCTAAAGAACAATGTTATTGCCAAATGCCTCAAAAACCATCTAGAGAGTCAACCAGAACTCTCAACCTGCATTAAAATCAGCTTACTGAGGGATATTGACATTGCTGTACAGAAGTGGATGTGAAATGAATGTACAACTCAGGATCAGAAGATATGGGACAGAGGTATTTGTGTACCCACCTCCATATTTCTAAGTACATGAAAGTAATGTCCAAATATTAGTCTGAAAAACTAATGAGAGCTAAACAATAAGTGGCCCTGAGGATTTGAATCAATTCATTATTTATGTAATTGGGTCTATTTAGTAACTGAAGTTCAAAGGCTTGCCAATAGAATTTTACCATTTACTATTTTTTATGTATCTTCTTTTTATATTGCAACTATTTAAAAAAACTTCTAGACTTATTGAGAAAGATAGGAACTAATAACTTGGGCTAAGCAAGCGTCAGACAATCTCAAATACTTCATGAAAGTGATCTCCACCAGGACACAGAACTCCAATTGTGACAGGTTTACCATGTGCCATGCTCTGGGATGGGTTCATTACATGTGCTATCTCATTCTATCTTCACAGCAACATAATGAGAGAAATCCTATTATTGCACATAAGGAAATTGCAGGTTGGAAAGTAAGTTGAGTGACTTAATTAACATCATTGAGCAAATAATAGGAACTGGAGTTCAAAACCCAGGTGTGTTTATCTCCAAATCTATGCTCCTTACCATAGCAAGATGCCTCAAGTCCTTTGTGGGTCACCTCCCATCCCCAAACCAATCTGTAGCCAACGAAGTTTAAAAGTTGTACAGGGGTGTATGAAGAGCTCACGGGAGCTCAGGAACATACTTTTATTTAAACACTATTATTCATCCCTCCAGCCAGAGGTTCAGTTCTCTAGGGTTAGCTTCCTCTTCCTGTGCAGGACCTGAGTTGAAGGGTTTCAAATGGTCTGCAGCCTTTTCATAACTTTGAAGTACAGTTATACATTAAAAGAAAGCATACAGCAGAAATATTTACTTTAGCCAAACAGAATGATGCCATTATCTTGGAAGACTATGGATAGAGGCCAAAGGTGTTATAGCTTCAAAGCAGACAGTTATTAAAAGCAATGTGACGAAAAAATGCCATAGCCATGCACTTCTTGCCTGGAAGGTATGATTACAAACAGGAATCCAGACTCTTTCATTTCGATATTTTCTGAAATGGGGAAAAGCCATCTTTCCTCTGAAATCTACTCCACCTCCATGCTTCCCATCTCAGCACTTTCATTCCCTTGATCCAAGAACGTGGGACTCATCCACAACCTATCTCTCCTGCAGATCTTCCCAAATGAAATGAGTCATCAGTGCTATTAATTTTTCCCCAAACTATATTTCAAATCCATTTATTTCTCAACGTCCACTGCTATTGAATAGTGCAAGCCATCGATATCTCTCTGGACCACTCTAAGAGCTTCCAACTAATTTCTCCCACTAGGCTCTTTCTTATCCAGTCATGCTCATTTATCAACCAAAGCAATGCAGTACAAGTGTAAGTTGGATCATTTCATTAACTCTTAAAAAATTTCAACAATTTTCCACTGCACTCAGGGCAAAATGTACTATCCTCAAGATGTTCTAGAAGACCTTGTATGATTTCGCCTCTTCTAGTTCTTCCGGTTCATCTAGTGCCCTTCTCTACTCTCTTGCCGTTTTCACTCCAGCCACTCTTTCTCTCAATTCCTCAGCTTTTTCCTATGTTCCACTTTCCCTGCATAGGAATTTCATCCTTTACATTCATTCCATGGCTAAATACACCCTTTATTTATTTTTAAAGCGAGGACAGTGAGAGAGAGACAGAATCAATTTTGAGGTTTTCACATGGTTTCCATTGCTCTGATACTTAGTTGTGTACGTGGTGCTGGGGTTTGAACCTGTGTACCTGTGCATGCTGGGCAAGTGCTGTAATCGTTGAGCCACCGCTCCAGCCACTAAACACACCCTTTAGATTTCAAATTATATTTCGTTTCCTTAAGACATCTTTCTCGATCTTCAAAACTAAATAAGCCCTCTCAAAATAATAAGATTATATATGCATCTGTAGGCATTTTGTTTTTAATATCCATCTCTATGAGATTATAACTTTGCTGTGTACTCTGTCATAAGATTTGGACATAATATCCATTGCAAAAAATGTTGCTTGAATGAACGAGTAGGTAAATGTGAAGAGATAAAAATATAAAAACCATCAAAATCAGAATTCAACTACAGAATATTTCTTCCATTTTGAAAAATAGCTTCTACCAGCTGATTTGTTTTACCTCAGAAAGTTGCATATGTTGGGGACCTAGTCTATTAAAATATGACCTAAATGCTTACAAGTATCACAGTCCTTTAAAGAATAATACTGGCAACCCATTAAAGCTTTGCTGGTTATTTATAATTATTTAAGAAATTATTTGTCTAACTTTAATTCACAATGATCTAATAATTTATGTATGATAATACATATGAATTAACTTTTTTAAAAGTAGATATTCAAAATTACGAAGGAAGAAAACTGTTTTTACATAGATATCCAAAAGGTTTACATGTGGTGGATGTGTCACCACTCAGAAATTCTATAGGTCTTTCATTTATAGTTTATTGTGTGGCATAAGGTAATGAACTTAGTATTCCTTTAATTTTAAAGAAAAGCTAACCGAACAAACTGGTTCAGTTAGAATTCAATTTTAGACAATCAATCAGACATTCCATTCCTGTATTACAAATAGGATCTGGCACTCTCCAGCTTCCAGGGGTGCCAATAGGTGTCTTAGTTCTGTTTTCTAAACTGAGTGAACTTTCCAAATTCTTCTCTACAGCTGAAAGGTCTTAGGAAGTCATCTACATCCTTTTCTCCTGGTTTACAAAGGAAACAGCCAAGGTCTAAGAAGTTACATGGTTTGGCCAACAGGGAACAATCAGAACCATTCCAAACCACCCTCCCCACCCCCCAAAAAAAAGTACCTGAAACTATCAATCACAGTGATTCTCTATCTCTCTTTTAAGAAACTATTTACCAGTAAGAAAGTTAGGGTGTGCAAATATTTGATATTTATTTAATGTCATGTATGGTATAAAAAGCAATTCTTGAGACTCGGGGAAGAATAAAGAGATCACCACATGACTAATCTCTTCCCTGAAGCTTACTCCTCAACCCCTCCATTCCAGGGAAATAGCTGAGCCTACATGAATTTCTCAGAACTTGTCACGTGTCACTGGAGCAGGCATTATGCTCTAGCACTGAATGTCAAATGAAAAGGAATTTGACTTCTGTGATGACTGAATATAACATAAATAAGTGGGAGGAATGGCTCTTTCTATCCTTAAATATATAGTGCTATTTAATTTTGGTTCAAAAGGTTCAAAAGCGAAATGCATATATGTAAAGAGAGAAAGAGATCATGTATAGTTCTGTTAAGAGGAGGCCCAAATGCTTATAAGAATCACAGTGCTCATGAACTCCCCCCCCTTTTTTTTAAATTCAGGCTTTATTTTTATTTATTTATATATATATATATATATTATTAGTTGAATATGGACTTACAATTGAGGGGGAATCATTATCAACCAATCAAGAACAAATGTCTATTCATATAGTTAACCAAGGCTGATGCCATTCCATGGTTTCCCCGCTTGGGTTCCCCATGGTTCTATGTTTCCCCCAAGTGAACTCCTGTGTTCAATGGACTTCTCGTGGAGGTTGGATATCTTCTTCTGAGTTGTTTCCCCCATATTCCCTCCCTCCAGTCTCCTAGATATCCTTCCTAATCCTTTCCCCCTCCTTGCCCCACTCCCTATGTCTCCAGGTATCCTAGGCAAGGTTCCCCCTGATGAACTCCCTTTTTGACATCTGTAACATTTTCTGATATTTCAAATTAGTACCATAAAAATCTATGCAATGTAAACAATCAAGATCCACAGGTTGCATTAGAGAAAGTTTAAAAATAAGCATTGTTTTGCTTTTAAGAACATCCATTACCTAGAGTTAGATGAATAAAATATTTGTTATTAAAGGTTTATAAAAATATAGACTGATTTTGTAATATTAATGTACATGTCATATTTATATGTAAGTGCTTATGTGTAAGATGGTCAAATTATTATTTCTTGTAAAGTTATTTGGTGTTCACAACTTTTTTATTGTACAACTTTTAGTGTATACTTTTTCAGAGAATATTAAAAATATTTTCCTGATTGAAACATCTTATCAAAAATTTCAAATTTTGAGTCTTGGAAATAACAAAATTATAACAAAATATCTTCACCACTTATTTTTCTCTTCTGCCTTGAATTTGGCATTGCACCCCCACTGTACTAATATTTAGTCCAGACGTTCATCACATCACAACTAGAGAGTCTGAAAGTCTCCCTATTTCCTCCAAAAATCTGTCCTTCATCCATCGAAGCTCTACCACCCTTCCCGAAGAGCGAGATATTCGTTGCTGGATCTTGTCAGTACTTATTAAGTCTTTCCTCTTTCTCCTGCTACTCCCTTACATGTGGCCTTTGGTCCTCTGCTCACCCCTGACTTTTTCTAATTGTCATCCTTGTACTTGTTCATAATCTCCCTTCCTGGAACCCCATGTACTCAATCTTTCTAAAACCTAGAAATTATATGACCCTTTAGGGTGCACTTCATTATCACCTTCTTTGTGAAACTGTCCATACTTCATTTGTTAATCTTGTAGATATACTCCTAATCCAATACAAACAAAGTGTGTGTTCCTTAACCTCAAGGAACTATAAACCTTAATAACAACCACCACCAGGCAGGAAGCTAAGTACTTTACGTAGATCAACTCATTCAATACCCACAAAACCTTAATGAAGTGTTTACTAACATTACATCCATTTTAGGGCTACAGAAATTAAACCACAGAGAAAGTAAATAATTTGCCTAAAATTACACAGATTAAAATCCAAATACTGATAGAACCATAATCTGTTGAAAAATTATGATGAATTTACTTACACAGCACAAAACAATGGATATTGAATTCCTATTACGGTAGCTACTGCATTGTGTAATTTGCAAAGAAAAAGTAGCAAGAAAAAAATTTGTCTTATTTAGCATTTCAAATGTATTCTTTTTGTTAGCCTGATTCCATTGTTGATGATTTTGTTTAAACATTGCCTCTTTAACTAGAATATCTGCAAAGTATTTCTACTACTAAGTGGAAATTAAACATATACACGTAATTGTAGTATAAGACACTTCAGAAGTGACAGAAGAGATTTATAAACACGGTCCTAGATTCCATCTGGAATAGGAATGTGAGTGGAATATTTGAGTTGGAGTCAAAAATCCCAAACTCATAGAGTCTAAATATTGCTTTAAAAAGTTTGATTTATGTGCCATATATAATGGAGGGATTCATGGGAAAAGATGAGGAGGAAAGCCTAACAGTGGGAGCAGGGAAGAGAAGGCTACAGTGATGTGGTGCAAGCAGTGACCATGTGGCACAAGGTCTGAACTTGCCTTCAGAATTACCCACAGCACCCCTGACCAGCCCATATCCTGATCATGACTGTATTTAATTATCTTAATCTGATTTATCATTTTGGTAATAATATCTCTTTCATTTCTGAATTATGACAATGAGTGCAACCCTTCACTACTCATTAAAACATATAGGTTGGATTGGGACCTCACTGTGAGAGATCAATGACCATCGGTATCTATAACTTTCTTACAGCTGTAGAATCTGTAATATTTTATATTGTACATAGAAGGGGCTTAACAATCAATTTCTGAATTGTTAATTATTATTAAACTGAATGGGAGTGCCACACCCCTGATTTCATTGTTCCTATTTACAGACACTTGTTTTAGCCTTCCCACATCTACCAGAAAAAAAGATGCCCCAACTCTGTAGTGGAATTTGTGTGTAGGCATGGATTATTTTTGGATCATAAGGTCTATGGCAAGAATAGGTCGAGTAATTCCTTCAGAATAGCTAGCAGCCTTTCAAACTTGTAGCAGAGGCTTTAAAAATAAGGTCTATGAATAATGAGTAATTTTAAATCTTGGTGTTTCAAACTGCTTAAGCCATTAGGGTTCTTAACTACAAGCCTCATTGCCTCCTCTTCATGACCTCACAGCTCACAGCAAAGCAGAACAAATTAAAAAGACTCCACCTTGGAATGTATGCAATAACCTGTCTTCTGGATTGGTATGTTCTCCAAGATTAATTCCTGGTGGTAGAATGGAAGAATTTTTTAAAAAGTCAAAAACTGCAAGGTGTTGCCAAAATTACTGGCATCGTATGATTCCATAGCAAATGTTCCAGGGTCATTATGTATTATGGTTCAGATGAGAGGTGTCCCCCAAAAGCTCTGTGTGAAATAATGCATGATGGATTAGAGGAGAAATGATTGTGTTATGAGATCCTTAACCCAATCAGTGAGTCAATCCTCTGAGAGGGATTAATGAAGTGGGCTGAAGCCAGGTAGATGTGGCTGAAGGAGGTGGGACCCTGGGGGTGTGCCATTGGGGTAAATATTTTGTATTTGGTGAGTGGAACCTCTCCCTCTGCTTCCTGATCATCATGTGAGACACTTCCCTCTGCCACACTCTTCTGCCATGATGTTCTGTCTCACCTCAAGCCCCAAAGAATGGGACTGCCCTTCTATATGGACTGAGACCTGTGAAACTGTGAGCCCCTGAATAAGCTTTTCCTCCTCAAAAGTTGTTCTTGTTGGGTCTTTTAGTCACAGCCACAAAAATGCTGACGAAAAAGAAAGTTGGTACCAAGAGTGGGGTTATTGCTGTGATTAACCTGACCCTGTGGTTTAGAAACTTTTTGGAATTTGTGGGAGGAATTTTGGAAAGTTTAGCAATGCATTTTAGAAAAGCTTTAGATTGTTGTCATTGTAGCTTAATGGGTGATTCTGGTGGGAATTCAGAAGAGCAGAATGCTGATAGAACTGTGGACAGCAAAAATAGGGCTCATGAGATTTAATAGGAAACAGATTATTACACTAGAAATTGTACTAAAGTCCATTTGTGTTACATTCTGGATAAGAGGTGTCTGTGTTTTACCCATGTCCTGAAATTTGTTGTGAAACTGAATTTAGAGGAAATGGGCTTCTTAAAGTGGTGGAAGAAATTTCTAGACAGCATAGCATTCAGGTGGTGGCAAAGATATTACAGGCAACTATTAGCCAAATTTATTGTGATAATCAGGAGCAGAAAGCAGAGCAGAAAGATTTGAAAAACCATGGACTTGAAAGATGGGAGTGGAACTGAGGTTAAGGAAATTATAATTGTTAAAGACATTACCACCATTAAAGAAATGCTAAAGACTTTGCCCAAAGACAGTAAGAAAGATGGCTTGACTGCATCTCAGGAATTGGCAAGATCACACCCTTCTCAGGCTCAAGGGAGTGAAAATTCCTTTGAGAAGAGAATAGTAGTGCACCCTGCTTGCATGGGGCAGCCTAGGGTGTTGCAGCCATGGTCCCTGGAGGGTTGGCTACTGCTTGAGATGGTGGCAGACCTTGGCAGCAATCATGTGGTGCTGGTTTTGCAGCATTTCAGGATGCCAGAGTTAGGGGGTCATGGAGGCTACCATCCAGATTTCAAAAGACAGCCTGGAAAGCCAGGAAAAGTGCTGCAGGGTCAGAGTTCTACAGGCAGCCCCTGAGAGGAAGATCCACAAAGAAGTGGGGAGGAAGCTGCAGCTGCAGTGGAGATCCCCCAGATTAAGAAATTCCGGGACTGTGGAACCTCTCTGCCAAGGAAAGCTACAGGAATCTATCAGAGACAATCCAAGAGAAAGGCTTGTGGACTGCAATAATCAAGGCCACCCGGGTGGAGCCACGCAAGCCTGTTGGAGAGAACATGATGATGCCATGTGCTCCAGATGCCAGATATGGAACTATAGGACTTGTTTGCCCAGCTGGATTTTGGTCTTGCTTTGGTCCCATCCCTTCTTTCTATTCCCCTATTTTTCTGAATGGAAATATTTACACTGTGCCTTTATATACTAGATACTTGCAAATTGCTTTTGATTTTTACAGGAGTTCATGATGCAAGTCTGCCTTGAGTCTCCCTGGAGACTTTGGACTTGAACTTTTGGGCAATTTGGGAACTGTTGAGACTATGGGATCTCTTGGAAATGGACTAAATAAATTTTGCATTGTGAGATGGTCATAAGTTTTGGGGGACATGGGCAGAATGTTATGGTTCAGATGTGAGGTGTCCCCCAAAAGATCTATGTGAAATAATGCAAGATGGATTAGAGGAGAAATGATTAGGTTATGAGATCCTTAACCCAATCAGTGAATTTATCCTCTGATAGGGATTAACTGAGTGATAACTGAAGGTGGGTAGGGTGTGACTAGAGGAGATGGGACCCTGGGGTTGTGCCTTTGTGGTTTATCTTTTGTATCTGGTGAGTGCAGCCTCTCCCTCTGCCTCTTGATCATCATGTGAGCCACACTCTTCCACCATGTTGTTCTCTCTCACCTCAAACCCCAAGAAATGGGACCGGCCTTCTATGGACTGAGACCTCTGAAACCTTGAGCCCCCAAATAAGCTTTTCCTCCTCTAAAGTTACTCTTGTTGGATCTTTTAATTGCAGCAGTGAAAAAAGCTGACTAAAATGCTATGAAAGAGGCTAAGTTTCTTATTTAAAGTTCTGTTTCAGGTCTCTGAAAACTAGTGTCAAATGGTCCCAGCAATCTCTGATAGGTCAATGTCAAAGATCATCAAAACAATGCCCTTGATGTCATACAACCTAATGGGGGAGGAGGAATAAGGGTGGGTAATTGGGGGGCTCTTGGGAGTATATCTAATTTTCAGAATATATATATATATATATTATATTATATTATTTCGTTAGAAGCTTGTGTGAATTTTCAACAAATAAATTTCTGAATAAAAAAACAAACAATACCCTTGCAGAGTTTGGGAGATAGGAAGATGAAAAAGGTAAAAAGCAAACAACACTAACTCTCCTTGGATATTTAATTCCTTCTTTTCTTTCTAAAGATTAAACTCCAGGAAAGGAGAAAAGTTCTTTAAATTAGACTTTCCCCCCCAAAAAAGGAAAATAAAAGCAACTCTTAGTTCAGATACCAACAACATATGAGGAGTCCTTTCCTGGATATATAGCATTCAAAAGCTATCACTGTGGAAGAAATAGCACATTCTGTCAATAGACATCCTTGGAATACTGTGTTAATTCCAGAAACCAGGGTCGTACACACATATGTGAGAATTCTTACATCGAGTTGCTCTTAGGAATCTCTGACAGCATTGCTTCCTTAGTTTATATAAAGCTTAAAACCATGAAAGAGAAAAACATTTAAAAAAGGCAGGTTTAAACCCCAGCCAAAAAAAGTAAAAGTCTAAAAAAGGCAGGTTTAACTGACTCATTTTGGCAGAAAGGCAAGGTAAGAAATTTTCATAACTCTTGCCCACTAGGTTCCTTCAGGGCTTGCACATTTAGGTTTCCTAAGTAGAATGTGTAAGAGAACAAAAATGTCTACCACATGGCAGATAAACTAAAGGATCCTCAGTGAAACTAAAATTGACTTTTAGAGTTTGGCTGACTAATCGACAGCTGTGTTTGAACAAGAACAAGAAAACCAAAAGTTACGTGTTAAAAAATGGGACCAGAAGACCTAGTTAAACGGTGTAACAACATTTCTCTGACAACCAGATTCTATTCCATGTTCTTCGAAATTTTTATTTTGCCAAATACTGTCACCTTGGGATACTTGTATTTCCAGCTTTTCTGTATCTTTGACCATCCAAAAAATCTGTTTTTTTCCTTTTGAAAAAGCAAGACTGTTTTCAGAACTCTAGTCAGGATTAAGCTTCTGGCAACATGGCAAAGTCTAAACAAATGGACCGCAAGCATCAGTCTAGCCGTTTTGATATTTAGTGCCTCATTAGTTGAAAGGAGCAAACATCAGCCGAACGGTAATCTATCAAGATATACAAGCTTTTTTCTCAGTCTAGGTTTGTAGTCAGTCTACCTGGAGATGCCCCCGATATTTTAATTTTGGTCATCAAATGGAAAAGTGTTAGAATGTTAGTGGAATGGATCCGTTGCCCACGAGTACAAAGGGAAGAAAGTTTTTAAAATAATGAAAAATACCCATAGAGATGAGAATAAGTACCAGCAAAAGCACAGCAAACCCCTTTCAGTTGGGGTCCCAATGAAATCATTTCTTGGTTTTCATTTATATCATTTTAAACTGGAACTGCTGCTATTTCTCTCATATATGAGAAATCCACTTGCACAACACAGATGAAATACCACTAAGCCAGGAAAGCTAGAAAAAAATTTTGTAACCCAAATCAAGGAGTGACATTCTAAGAAAGCTACAGATTAATTTGACATGGTTCTTCCTACCAAAGGACAAAAAGCAACCATTACGTTTGGTTTGCTATTTTCTTCTGGGTGTTTGCTACTTCAGGAGAATCTCCTGTCTTGCAAAGAATTTCTCAACCTGCTGTGATTGCTAACTTGGAGCTCAGACTCCAAAGCAGGGGAAAATAGTTAAAAGCTGGTAAGAGTAAAAGCCCCAGGCTTATGCTGCAGATTGTGTCTTCTGAGAAAGGCTATCAAAAACTATCAGCACTTTAATAACTACATGTCATAGAGAATTCCAGCTTCTGGAGACATTTTTTTCTCCCAGTGACATTTTTTTCCCCTAACATTTAAGGAAAGAAAAAAAAAGCCAGCAATGAACAACAAATATATTTTGCAGACTAATGTGACTAGTTTCTTGTGATTAGTTAACATGACTAATTTCTTGAGTGCAAGTATCAAATAGTGGTATAAGTGTTACCTTAGTAGCTTTCTTTCTGGCTACATCTTTGTGCTCACCTGCGGTATCACTCCAAAGGCTTTCCTCCACTGTTGCAAAGTTATTGAGTCCCAAGATACACCATCAATCTGTATTTCTCCTTCAGTGTTCAGCAGCCTCAAAAACGCAGACAACAAAGTGCTCTTCCCGGATCCAGTTCTTCCCAAGAGGCCCACCTATGGGGTAAAAGTGATGGAATTATTCCCAAGGCATACAGATATCACACCATAAGTGCAATTTGTGATTGTACTTCAATAAAAATCATTGAAAGTGTTTCTCCTGTTACAGGGAAAATTTTCACTTATTCATTCAAAACTTTTTACATATTCCCAATTTTGATCAGTTGAAGGAGGAGAAAAATCCTTGGAAACGGAATGCAGAAATAGTACCACCACAAAGGAATGAGGCATCTGGCGCCAGCTTTATGTCACTGACCTTTATTAATGACAAAAAGGTTGAAAACACACACTCTACATTAAGAAAAAGCAAACTCAGAGTGTCTTAATGCACTTCATTTCTAAGGATGGCTTGAGTCAGAAACAGAGACATATGTCCTGATCTAGTTCCAAACATGTATACAAACTTGAAAATTAACTAATATAAAACAAGTCTAATATTCAGATACTGTCTCTAGTAAAGAAAGCAGTGTCAAGTTCCAATTTGACAATAAACCAGATATGTTCAGGGAGTCATATATTCCCAACACAGGAGGGTGAACCCAGGTGTCACCATTCCGCAGTGGATAAGCATTTGAACAATCATCAAATCAAATTCAGGGACCACAAAGGATATTGAGAAAAAGTGGAAAAAAGCTATTTTTGTTATCTAAAGACAAAGTCTGGAAAAGCATACCATGGAATCAAGGCTGTCATACATACAGGTGTATGTATGACACAGAACACCCTAATTCTGTGTTCTAATGTCAGCTTAGATTTCAGCTCTGAGGAAGGGGCTTTGGTTGGGATGGAATGTTCCTTCAGTCATTAACTAACTAGAAAACAAACTGCTTGACATTTAATGATTAGTGATAAAATTTAGTTCACTTCATCATCTTTTCCTTTTTTTAAAATCAATTGACCTCTACAATTCAGCTTAACAAATGGTCTTTCAGAGAGAATGATGTTATTCACATTATCTGTAATGACAGATTTTAAGGTTTTTAAATTCCCAATTCACTGCAAATTAGTACTTTAAAATATACAAAAAATGAACTTCTAAATGTTTCCTTTCAACTTGTATACATAATTCATCATAGACCAGTAACAGTTTGTAAATCAGAACCAGTGTGTGTAATTCAATAAATGTTTTAGAGTTTGTAACCACCCATACTAACAGTACTCATTGAACACTTACTAGGAACTTGCTAATAAACTAAGCCTTTGGATAAGCTGGTAAGCAATAATAATAATTGTCTTCCTATCCATCATCAGAGCCCTAAACTGGTTCTTTCACAAATGTTTTTCTCTGAGACAAATGAGAAAATCACATGCATGGCACCCCGCTGAGTTTCTTCACAGTACTAATTACAATTGGTAATTATTTTTGTTCCGTTGGTTGCCTTTACCCCAAGACTATTAGTTCAACAAGGGTAGTGTTTCTACCTTGTTTTCCATTCTCAGCACCTGGCATCCTGCTGAGATGCCACAGTGCTCAGTGAATACCTGTTTGGATTGACTGAGGGACAGTCAGATGGAAGGACATGAGATGATGAATGAACATATATTTAGGTGATCTTACAAATAAATGGATTTAGTTCAATTTAATCAATTACCCGATCAACCCCTAATTTTAAAATCTTGTGGAATTTCATACGCACATTTCCATTTCCAAGCAAGCCCACATTATGAAAACATATTCACTGTATGTCATGAATTTTC
This sequence comes from Aplodontia rufa, assembly GCA_004027875.1. Taxonomy (NCBI): domain Eukaryota; kingdom Metazoa; phylum Chordata; class Mammalia; order Rodentia; family Aplodontiidae; genus Aplodontia; species Aplodontia rufa. The sequence goes on from PVKS010008272.1 coordinate 43,020, forward strand.
AAGCAGCACTAAAGCTTTCTATGAGCAATGTGAATGTGCACACTGCAGGTGAGGTATAAGGGAAAAGAAGAAAGGGTACTTCAGTAGGTGACAGTGATTTGCTCTATGTTCATGTCAAGAATATTGGGTAAAAAGTACCCTGAGGTCTAAATCTCTATATCCCTAGGCAAGTGCTAGACCACAATTAAATCTTTTATGTTCTGATGTCTTTTTATTACTAATAAAACTCAAGTTATTGAAAGATTCAGCTACTGCACTCCAATTTTTATCAAGACAGAAATGGGATATGTGTTCAACAAATCAAACAGGCCTTTAGGTGCTTGTGCTGATATGATCTTTCCCTTGCTATTCTTTTGAATCACTCTGGGCACCAAAGTATTTGGAAGGATCACAAATGGAGGTAGCAGCTAAAATCAACCAAATGAATGGGTCTTGAAGAACTAGTAAATACCTCTTTAATCACAGGACTTTTAAAATTTAAATTATTTATTAAATGCCTACTTTTCCAAGCAAGAACCATGATATGCACTTAATTTAGGGACTCATAGTTTAAAAAAAGCAGTGTCATTTCTATAGTCTTGCTTGTAACAGCATCTTGCAGACTGTTTACTTCTTATACATTGAATTAAGAAGTAAACTCAAATTTAGTTTGCTGTGAAGAGATAGAGAAGCAGATACAGAGAATCACAGCTTACCAGGTAGAAGACAGCAGGCAGAAACCTGAGAGAACCAGTACACCAGGAAAAAATGTAGAAAAAAATGAAGGGTTCTTTTCATGAGCTCAGTCATGATGGACATGACTGAGAAAAAAAATCTCACAGTGTAGAGGGCTTGGAATGTAGCTCAATAGTAGTGCACTTGCCTAGAATGCTGGAAGCCCTGGGTTCGATCCCCAGCAGTGCAAGAAACAAGCAAACAAAAATTAGCAGAACAGAACACCCAAGAACTTGTGAGATAACTACACAAAGTGTACCTTCTATGTAATTGGAATACTGGCAGGAGAAGGATAAAAGGGGAAGTGGTGAGGAGGAAAAGAGGAAGTGAGGGAAATATTTGAAACAATAGTGACTAAGAATTTCCCCCCAAACAGTGCCACATGCCATAAAACAGCTCAATAAGCTCAACGAAAACCAAAAAGAATAATGCCAAAAGCAAACAAACAAAAAAGAATCCCAAAGTAAAAAATCTACATTGAGGTATACCATACTCAAACCATAAAAAAATAAAAAATAGAGCCTGTGCAGTGGCTCAGCAATATTGAGTGCTTGCCTGACGTGTGCAAGGATCTAAGTTCAAACCCCAGCACCACATACACAAAAAAGCATCGGAAAAAATAAAACTAGAAGAAAAAATAAAATTGATCCTTTCTCTGTCACACTGTCTCCTTTTTTAAAAAAATGAAAAAACTCTTAAAAGAAGCTAGAGGAAGAAAACATAAGAATTATATATAACTTCTCAGAAACCATGCAATCAAAAATTGAGTGGAATGAAACATTTAAAATGTTGAAAGAAAAAAATAAATCAAACTAGAATTCTAGAAATAAGAATTTACCCTGTGAAATTATCCTTCAAAAGTGAAGAAGAAATAAGAATTTGTCCAACAAAAATTGAGGGAATGTGCTATCATTCGACCTGTCTTGCAAGAAATGTTAAAAGAAATTTTTTTAGAGAAAAGGAAAATTAAACTCAGATCTATATAAAGATCAGAAACTTGTATCTGCATAAAGAAAGAACTTGATCTAATGCATTAAATGCTTATCAGATATTTTGAAAAGCAAGTGCTAATAGTCTGTTTCCGTGTCCGTATTCATACTGATGGCCTAACACCTCTACCAACTCTAAATTTACTTTGTGAAATCTCTATTTGAAATTAAACACAAAAAGATGAATTTTTCAAATTTAGCTTTCTTAATAGCTCGTTGTCATTTATACCATCTTGATTTTTTTTAAGAAAGAAAATCAGGGGCTGGAGCAGTGGCTTGGCAGTTATGGTGCTTGCCCAGAATGCACAGGTACACAAGTTCAAACTCCAGCACCCACATACACAACAAAGTCAACGAAAGCCACATGAAAAATTAAATAAAAGTTGTTTCTCTCTCTCTCTCTTTAAAAAAAAGAAAATCAATTAAAAATATATAATATTCCTTTCTAGATTCATAGACTAGCTTAGAATAAGTGATTTGAAGACAATACAAAATTATGTTTATAGAGCATGAAACATACAAATAACAACCAGTATCTTTTCCAAGAATCTGTTCAAAAATTATATAATGAGTTCCTTAAATGTCTAGCACAAGGCCGGCATCTATAGGAAACACTTCAAAATAAAGCAAATATTTATTTAGACATAGTAAATAATAAAATTATTGCTTAGTAAGCAGCAAAATTATTATTTAGTAAATAATTTTACTAAATAAGATAATTTGCTAAAATAAAATTATTGTTTAGTAATTAATTTTCCCCTCAATTTCTGCTTAGTGACAATTTGGAAAAAAAAAAACTTAAATGTTCTTGATGAAAACTCAAAGAAAGAAAATCTGAAAAAAGGCAGGAAACCATTACCACTTATTTGACAGAATCAGATAAAATTAAAGACTAATGATGGAGTCAGCATTACAACATTTCTCTTACTGGAAGATATTTTCAAGTTGGAAAATTTAAAGCATGTTATAATTTTGGTTTGTTCAATGGCTTCTATAGTTGGTAAACTAGCCATTAATTAGATATTTTGCCAGTACAGTCGCATTACAACCAGCCTGTTACATAGAATCAGGACTCAGAAAATTAAATTTCATATGAAAAATAATGACTCCATATAATAACAACTAGAAACATGTATGCTAAATATTGGTCCTTGTCTATAATAACGGTGTTACAAATGGATTCTGCTAACACATTCCTTTAGGCTGCTGGAATTCATGTAGGGAGTGGAGCACAGGTCTAACAAAGCATGCAATGTTTATATCTCACCCTCTGGCCAGGACTTATTGAGAAGGAAATGTTCTCTAATATGGCATTCCCACCATCGACATATTTCGCTGTGAGGTCTTTGACAGTCATTTGGCCCCCGGAGGGCCAGATGTCATCTTTCTTCACATGTTGGTTCTCAATAATCATAACTTTTGAGAGCTGGCCATTCTTGGATGGTTTGAAGGACTTGGTGGCTTTACCCTCTTCTGTCGGCATGTCAATGAACTTAAAGACTCGGCTCACGGAGCGCATCTGAAATGAAAATAATATTTTATTTTTGTTTAAGAGCCACAGTGTCATAATTTTTTTTAATGTTTGTTAAAAAAAAAATAGCTTGTGACATGACGCTGGCTAATCATCACTCGATAATTTGTCAGGTTTTTCAATGAATCAACAGGAAATAATTGAAAGCTTAACTGAAGAGAATTAGCTAAGATTTATATAAATGAGCTCTGTATAGAACTTTTATTTTTACAATTATTTAATTCTATTACACAATCCACACATTAATAGTCAAACTATTCTCAAGAGAATAGATAGCGTAAAAGGAATTTTTTTCTACCATGAGGAGTCCTACACAATGCTGTACAGATAGTATAAAAAAATTTAGTACACCTCAAATCCACTGCTGAAGATTCTCACCTTTCCAACCTCTTTAATAACTGTTTAGAATCCTGTATATCAACTAGGTCATAAGTGGACTCAATGTTTAGTCAATTTTAAATAATTTCACAATAATCTTCAAATAAACTTGTCATTGGCATAAATCTGTAGTTAAATAATTATATTTTAATCCATATTACTTAAATATCAATTTCCAATGCTGTTCAAAATGCAACTATATATAAGGAATATATTTGAAATAAAATATGTATCTGCTTTATAAATACATTGGTGTAACATTAGTAAAGTATAATGTGCAGAAAAGTAAAGGAGATCTGCTTTTAAAAGATCTTTAAATTCTTTAACAAAACTATTTCTCTGACAATTATAACTTATTAGAATTTAGAATATGATGATTTTAAAACAGCCTGTCATGTCATAGGTATGCAATAGATATTTGAACAATCAATGAATTAAGGGATGCATGAATGAGTAAATATAAATTAATAAGAGTTTGAAGACTTAGGATTCTGTCAGTTGCTATTTTTTAAAATATCCATTTTTACTTGCTAAACATTTATTTTTATAATTTATACATCTTTATGGGCTACCTTTCAATACATGTATACAATTAAATTAGGGTAAAAAGCATTTTCAAAAAGATACCATTGATCCTGCTGTTCAGCCCTTCTGAGATATTAACGGCTTAGAGAACAAAATTTTACTGCTTTTTTTAAAGTCTTAATAGTACTTAATAGTAATACTTACAGTCTTAATAGTAATAAGATTAACCTTCTTTACAATATTAATTTATTGTCTTCTTTGTAGCTATGGCTTAGACTATAGAAATAATCCTTTTAAATTAAACAAGGTAGATAGAAATGCATTGGAGCATTTGCTACTATTTCTTTTATTTTTCATCATCAAAGGTGAAACAGGTAAGAGTCTTCATCTTTAGTATGGAATGAAGGAGTTCAGATATCCATACTTCATTGAACACTGAAAGTTCATCTTAGCAATTCTAACTTAAATGCCTGTTTTCACATGCTACTGATCTAGCCTGCTCTATTTATGAAGTTCTTTCTTCTTTCCAGTAATTCCTTATTTTAGTTTTCTTCATCTTGAAATATCTTTGAATTATCTTTAATAATAATTCAAGATTCAAGAAGAGAATCTTTGTAAGTGAAACCCACTGTTAATGGGAATTAAAAGGATCCAAAGCCCACACCCATCATAAATAACTATAGAGGAAACAAGGGGCTATAATTATAATTCTTCCCACAAGTAATACTTTAGATTCTGAATTATAAGTGACTTCAAGGTGCTATTAAATCCTGATTCAGTTATTGTTGACTACGTTTGAATTAAACTGTACTCTTGCATTTACTGTCATCTTTCATACAGTTGCTAGTCTATACAAGGTCTGAAAGATAAATTAGAGCTGTATTTATCATTGCAATGAAACTGCTGGAGAACTATCTCAAACGCATTTAAATCACTTATTGTATTTATCCTGCATAAGAATAGCATCTCTCTCTTGAAATGACTTAGAGACATACACAAAGATAGCTTAACTTCATAAAATAGTACTGTTGTTTTTTATGTTGACTGTGTTAACAATTCTAAATTAATCTTTGTTAAATACTTTAGTATATCAAGAAAGACACTATAACGATCTTTGATCTTTTAATATTCCCAAGCAACCAATAAAGCACTTAAATACTGCTGCCTAAATTACTCAAAATTGTGCATAGCATTATTAGAAAATAAAGACTCTCCCAGCCACATTTTAGTCACACTGGAATATAATATACAATTAATTTCTTGTCTATGAACTTGTGTTTGAGCACTGTAAATTACATGTGCTATTACTGAAGCTCACTACTGAGGGGAAATCCAGAACTTCTGATGTCAAACATGAAAAACTGAATGTACCTACCAAATTTAGAAAATGAAACTTTCCAACTCTCATAACCAAAAGACTGGCAGCCATTATAGTCACTCCTAGCATAGTCAAACATGTTTGACCAAGAAGGTGTTATTTCTTAACCCTGGGCAATCATCCACAGCATATGAGAAGACATTCATTCAATTCAATGAGTTAGAACATAGTTCCTGACAGGAAGAAAAAGTGGCTAGGCAGACACCTGCATCATATTCACTTCTGTAGCCACTGAAATGTCATTGTGGAATAGATGGTGTGGGCAGATAACATTATAAATTACTAACCAACTCCTCATACCTCACAGGCTCTCTGGCTATTCTACCTCCATTGCCTCTGGAAGAAGTCCCATCAGAGCCAGAGCAGAGAAAACTAATTTTGGTCTTTCTAGTTTCAAAAACTGGCTTTTGATACTCAAGGCAGATATTGGTAGTTTGACATTTTGGGGTCATAGGAATATTGGCTTTTAAGCATCAAAAGCTAAAGCCCAAGCTGGGTGCAGTCCTGTAGTCATTGCCTGTTGGGAAGCTGAGGTAGGAAGGTGGCTTGAGTGCAGGTGTAGTTTGGGGACAGCGTGGGCAACAGTGAGACATAATCTCTTAAGGGGGAAAAAGAAAGAGAAAGAAAGCAAGCCAGCCAGCCATAGCTTAAGAGACTCAAAGCACAGTGTTTATGATAAAATATTAGCCACTAACAAACTTCTGAAGTCTGGGAAGCAAGTACTCATCATCCTACAATCAAGTCAAGTCAAGTGAGAACTAGAGGGCTTGGACACTGGTTCCTCTACAAAGGAGTCCTGTCTTGTAACCAAACCCTGGTTCTATCCTAAATAGATTTGGGGGACTTTAGGACACAGGAAGACACTGCCTCATTGCCAAGGTGAAGCCTAGGAAAGAAGCATGATGCAGAGACGCTTCTAATGCCCCATGTGACATGGGGACAGCAAAGTGAATATGGTTGCTTGGCATTTCTAGGCACAAATGATGTGATGAAGCTTTCAATTTCCCTGTATTTCTAGAGTCATGCTGAGCAGAAGATGAAGTGAGGTTTTGACCTCTCCAGGGCATGGAAGAAGCTTAGAGAACATTCAGCAAAAGGGAGCTCATGGTTCAGACAAGGGAAAAGACTCCATCTACTCACCACATACATCTAGGTTAGATATCAGTGAATCAGATATAGCAAGCCTGGGCAAGAGACAGTGTAAGTGCAGACATTCCTTCCTTCCAGAGCCCTTGGCATTCTGTAAACTCTACTCAGAACCCAAGATCTCTGAATTCACTAGATTCTTTCTTCCACTTGGTGAAATACATGCTCAAATAGCAAATGGGTTCAACTATAGCAATGGTGAAGTCCTATTTCTTATTTGATTTTATAGCCAAAGAATCATGGCTGCTATCAGAAGGGGATCCCAACTTAGTGGAGCCTAAAACTTAATTGGGGAAGAATCCAAATGATGTGTATAACATTAAGTTTAGGGCCTTCAAAGGGGTTCATTCAAGTAAAGGGGCGTGAAGCTTATGTCTCATGGGTTTGGTGATAAACCATTCTGCCTATTACTAACATTCTTCGAATCATTGCTTGTTGTATGCAACAATGGTATATTCACAGCTTTCCTCTCTGTCTGCTGCTTAGATTATGCAGTCAGTTCATAAATCTGTTAATAATAACTGAATTTATTGTTCCATACCCAAGCGAAGGCAGCATCTGTGCAGTGGAATGGCATGCAAGTGAGGACGTCGGTGCAGAGACCAAGCTGCAATTTCTCCCCAGAGCTTCTCAGCCTCAACTGTACATTGCTATTTAGATTACACAGAAGTTGCAGCATTCCAAACTATTTTTAGTCTTGTCTATTTGCTTTTGTTGAGCCTTTTCACCTCACTTAACCCTCTTTAAAGAAATATCTTCTATACATTTTAGCATGATCCATTAAAACCCTTGTCATCATCCAGTCACCTAAATAGTGCTGGAAGGACATTCAGATTTGGCAATTATCAGTGACCAGAGACTAACTCTTTAACCACAGGCTGCTGCTTCCTGCGCAAAGATTTGCCAAGGGAGGAACATGGGGGCCTCCCTTATAAAAAAAGTCTCATTACAGCTCCCACCAGGTTAGAAAATAGTGCTTTTATTAGATTTTGAGGAGAAAGACATAAAACCCAATTGAGAGCCAGGTATTGAAACACCAAACCTATTCTTCATTTGTGGAGAGGAAAACTTGACAAAAATAGTTCAGATGCGCTATAATTCTATAAAATTGGAATATTGACAAAATGAGGTGAGATTTTTGTTTTAAATTCTTGGGTTCATTATTTAATTTCATTAGGATCCAAAAGTTCCCCTGAGTTTCTTGAGAAAGAATTAATCCTTAAAACTGTACCTCATTATCTTTATAAGGATGTCTAGTTACTTATCTAAGCATCACTGAGACAAAGTCTTTTGAGAAGATGACAGTCTTAAGTAAAAGTTCCATGGCCACACCATCTCAGCATTACTTTATAAAGGATGCATTTAAGTCAAGAAGAAAATGATTCCTGATCTTCCTGCTCACTTTTTGTTGACAAAATGGAACATCAGGCTTCAGAGCCAGTTAAGGAATCCAGACTTCTATCAGAAAAATATCTGCTGTTCCCTTACATTCATTTGGTTGTTTAGAAGGGAGGACATCAAAATAATACATCAACACCCATACATACCACATAGCCCCCAAACTATGACAATGATAATGTCACTTCCTATGCCTACGCTCTTGCTGACAACACTGTAAAGAGACTTCAGAACTAGTTATAGGAAGATTGTGAGAAAGAGATGTGCAGCGATCATCTGGGAAGCTGTCACAATGTGAAAAATGTGACACATTTCACAGGAGATATTTTCAAACTGCACAGTACATAAAAGGAGAGATTAAATGCTTTTAATCATAGATCCTTCCAGGTTGGCCCAAACTAAATGCTTTTTAATGCTCACTAAAGCATACCTGAGCATGAAGGCTATCTTAGAGTCAGTAGCATCCTCTTCTACTAATCACGTTCCTACAGCACATGAAAAGTCAGCCAAGTACTATTTTGGTAAAAATTAACAGCATAAATGAGTTACTTACTATATTACAAACTTGAACCCTTCAGTAAATTACAATAGCTTTCTTTCTCCAGAAATGGGTTATACACTCTAACTTGTGGTAAATTACATGGTGCATCAGTGTCACATTCTATGTCAAAAGTGATATCGACATAAGAGAAAATCCACTGTAACTGAAGACAAAATTCATGCCCTGAGCAAACACAGAGCTTTCAAATATGTGACTGCCCATTTTTAATAAATAAGAGCTTTAGTGGACATGGTATTAAGTGTGCCAACCAGCAGAGGAAGACTCTCAAATTCACCCCTCTTTCTGAAAGGTCTGATATCACTCATGAATTATGCTCACACTGGATCATATTTGCAGTTTATCATGTGTTATTTTTTTATGAGCAACCTTACAAGATTTTAACAATATAAAATGTGTATATATTCTGGATATTGCAATTATCCCCAGGAGTGCCCCCCCAATTACCCTCCCTTATCCCTCCCTTCCCCTTCCCATTATAACTCTAAAAAAAGTATTATATTGTAAAGCTTTACATCTTATCTGGATTTAACTCATGTTACTAGACCAACTTTCTCATTGTCCAGGGTCTAGTCCCCACCTCCACAGATGAGTGGAGACAATCGACCCTTAGATCTCTGGGTTAAGCTGATTTTACTCATCATGATCTCTTCCATAACCATCCATTTACCCTCAAAGGCTGCAATATCACTGTTTCTAATGTGTTATTATTTTTAAAAGCACATGATAGGTCATCAGAAAGTACTTGGTGACTACAGTTGGGGTGTACACTATTTCCATTAAAATATTTCAAAAAGAATCTCAAGAAGAGCATCCTAAAATAGCAAATTAAAACATCGTATCAGAGTTTTTATTATTTTAATAAGTTTTTTTTTTCCTGAGCATCTTAATTTTGACATTAAACATTATCTGTATTCTGACATTAAACATTATCCTTCATATATCCTATTTGTGTGTGAAGGGTTATAATCGATTGACATAGGAAAAAAGTGATTTGTTGGTAGTCCATAAATTAAAAAATTAACTAAATGACACAGGTCAGCAGAACTATGGCCCACAGGCCACATTTGGGCACATCAATGTTTACATGTTATCTGTAGCTGCTTTGCCCTACAAAGGCTGTGTAGTTGCCATAAAACCATCTACCCTGAAAAACTAAAAATATTTCCTATCCTGTCCTTTATTCAGTTTGCTGACCCACCCACCATGACTCACAGAAAATCAGAGCCAAGAGGACCCTTAGCATCTAATCAAGGGATTCTGAAGCCTGGATACACATTAGAATCATCTGGAGCACTTTTTAAAAATATAGTCAATAGGCTCAGTCACCCTGTCTAGCACCAAAAGAAAGATTTCATTGGTCTTAATGAAACCTGAAAATCTTTATTTTTATAAAGTTTCTTCATGTCCTGACAAGTTGAGAACCTCTGACCTCATCTATTCCTTCGTTGCTCAAACGAGAAAATCTAAACCCAGGAAGTTAAAGTGACAGGCAAAGTCCACTGTATGTTCCAAACTCTCCAAATTTTTTTTTTTAACACAGCGTGGGTGTGTTTGTATGTGTGCTTGTGTGTGTTTAACACAGGGTTCTCAGAAGTCTCGTGTACACATCAACATCTTGAACATCAAATTTTCTTTTTCTATCAGAGTTCTCTTCATATCAGAGTTCTTTGGTCAGCTCTGAAAATTGCAATGGTGAATGACAACTTAATCAATGGACTTCAGCATTCAGGGTTAGGAGCGGGTATGTGACTTCTACAAAGATCTGGAATAATGCCTACAAGCTAATCAAGAATTGTAGTCTCTTTCATTAGAACAGGATTCAGAAGAGAAAGTTAGAGCTGCAAGTAACTTTAGAAAATTTCTAGCCAAATTGTTTCAATTTGTAGATAAGAAAAGACCCTGGGTGGTAGGGAGCTGTGCCTTGCTTAATGCCATACAATGTTCCTGCAGGGAGGCCAGAGTGGAATGCAGGGCTCTTCCCGACACAGCCACTCTATGGATTGGAAGGAAAACAGTTGGATGCACACAAGTCTTGAGACAGAGGCCATGAGAGGAAAATGTACCACAAAGACTTGTGAAAACAAAAATTAAAAGCATTATCAAGAGTCCATTAAAAGAGAAAGAGAGAGGAATAAGCCATCTCCCCATATTCTTACAACAGAAACTGCTTTTAGTGCAAGGACATTAGGCATCAGGAGCTGGGAAGAAAAGCCAGATTCCCCTTTTCTCCTCCCACCAGGTTTCATGTTGGTCATTGTTCAATCAGTCACTTGATCTTTACTGGAACCCAAAACAAACACAGGCAGTGAAAGGACAAAGGAGAAACAGAGAGAGTTTCTATTGACAGAAAACTCTCAGATTGCATCAATCATGCAAGAACCTTCTGGAGCCTCCTTAACGGGAATCTAAATGTGAGCCCTACAGGTTCATGGTCCTTCCTGCTCACCCAGGTGGCTTCCTTCCTCTTGTCTTTCTAAAAGAAAGAAAGTTCAATAGGGCAGGCAGTTAATGGAAACAAGGATGGTTATCTGCTGCTTCTCTTGGAAAACTGAGGGAGCCAGATCTATTCACCAGCTGAGAACATGGGCTATGTTCACTCTGTGGTAGATAGTACTGAAAAGACATGACTTGTCCACCACCATATTCAAATGAAGTTACCAATGAGTCTGACCAATTGACTACTCACCAGATGGCTTGACATGGCTGTTTGGCACATTGCCTCTAGTACCATTTCTGGCACTTGTTTATTTATTTATTTAACCTTCCAGACAAACTAAGAGGTAGAATAGAAGCTCTGTCTCATTTTCAGAGGCCCTGGATATGTTTTGAGGAGGCCTTGTATGGGAACATGCTCTAAAATGTCAAGTTTACTGGAAGACATTCTTATTGCTTTGTTTAATGACCACATGGAAGTGCCAAGCTGGTAGCTATAAATATCTTTAGAGAGCAGGAGAGACCTACACTAACGGTACGAATTCATGATTCATCAAGAGATTGTTTCTGAAGCATGAGGTTAGATAACAGCAGCTAGATAGAATACAGAGAGGAAAAGGCTGTAATAGAGCTTATGGTTAAAAATTGCAAGAAAGGAAGGGCCCCCACAGGGACTATAGAGGAATGAGAAGGTGGCGGGGAAACGAGGTGGAAGTGGCATCAGGATTTGTCCATGGAAATACTGCATAATAATTGCAGAAGACAAGGAGTCTGGCATTGGCAAGATGCTGGTCATGAATCAGGTGGGTGAAGGGACTATAATAAAGTATGCTGTGGTTAGACTGGGAGGAGAAAAATGGAGACAGGCACTCTCCCAAGAAGTTTTTCTGAAAATATACTAAAGAAATGATATTGAAACTGGAGATCAAGGGAGAATATTTTTAGGGTAGTGAGAAAAGCTACAAAGAGGGGATGAATTTCATATTAGTGGTCTAAACATAGGAGCAGGCACACTGAAGCGAAGGCTGGGCTTTTGAGTAGAGGGTAGTAGGCTGATGCTGCTGGAGGAGAGAAGTGAGAGGATTCTCTCAGGCTCCCCCTATTTATTTCTACAAGGTATGCAGAAAGGTCATTGGATGAAAGCACAGAGGGCAGAATTTCTGCAGCACCTGGGAGAAGACAAGAAAGTAGGAAAGAGCTACCTTTGAAAATAAATAAGAAATTTATTAGCAAAACATAATGAAAGGGTTGCGGTAGAGTTTAAGTGCTGTTATTGGAGATGTATAATTGTAAGTACAAAGTCCTTCAAGGTAGCAGTTAACTGTTACCATCTGAATATTACCGTTACTAGTTGAAAGCTAAAGAAAGCTGGGCACCTGAGTGTAAGCAGCAGGTGGGAGGTAGAAGAAAAGCCACACTGCCATTTTTATCATTTCAAGATTCTGTCAACATCTGACACTAGGTGCTTGTTTAAACTAGGCTACATGGGTAAGGAAAAATTTTTTTAAACTCTAAAGATCTTTTTCTTAAGCATCCTTGAACTTAAAAATGAAAAGTGTTTGTCAAAAAAAAAAAAAAATCCTGCTACTCCAATTTAAATTCAACTCTAAATTCAGGGAACAGCTTAGTAAAGTAAAATGCCAACACATAAAGTTTTCGTTTTGGAAGTCCCAGCACCTTGTGGTTAGTATCATATAATCATGAAATCTGAGGGTACAGCTCAATCTATCTACCCTCATCGCCATAGCATGTGAGAGATGAAAATAAAAAAGATGACTGTATAACTGTGTGGGTGCCAGCAGTATGGGAATTAATAACCAGATAACTGCCCATGCATGCCTGGGAAAGACTTGTGCTATTTGGCAGGCACGTGAAAACTCACATATTCACTTTGATGTACAAAAGAACATGACTTTCTAAAAATCAAATGCAAATATTAATACCTTTGACAGACTATATCATAACATAATAGGACCTTGAGGAGATTCCTTTATGCCATGAGATGAAAGACACAATGTCAAAGACTGGTTGCAAAATACCAGGAGGCTCATGAGCAAAACCAATAGCTTAAATCAACTCTCATGGAGACTGGACCTGCAGAGTAGAAATGTACTGAACAAAGGGTTGACATCATCATGTAGAGGTGACATCAAGAAAATGAGTAAGGTAAGAGAAGGGAATTGTTCTGTACAAGGTACAGAGATGTTTTTAGATCAACAGGTAAAGTGCAGAACTGTAAAAGATAAAGTCAGTGTTGTAGGATCTGAACAAAGAATTGAATAAATGCAAGCATGATATCTTTAATATTCTGCTACTTCCCAACAGAAACATTTTTACATGTATTTACGGGACCCAACTCCTGAAGCACAATGGAATAGAGCTAAGTTAGGAGAAGAATGGAGAGGCTAGGGAAATTGACAGAACAAGAGACTATTGTGTTCAGTGAAATAAATCAAATCCTGATGGTCAAGGGTCATATTTTTTCTCTCATATGCTGAAGCTAGAAAAGATAAAGGAAAAGAAAGGTGGGAGAAGATCTCATGAAAATCAAAGGGAGATCAGAAGAGGAAAAGGACCAAGAGGTATGGGTAGTACAGGATTGGGGAAGTGCTAGGAAGTGATACTGGTTAAATTATAGTTATATTGTGTGCGTATACAAGTATGTAACAATAAGTACCATCATGATGTACAACTATAATGTACCAATTTTAAAATATGTGGAAAAATGTAGATTCTAAAAAGATCTAATCTAATTTTTTTAAAAAGTTAAAAGAAATAAACTCCATTATAAATCATGCTGTTTATATTAATTTCAATGAATTATTAAAATGCTTAAATAAGACATGAAGACATATGGATAAGAAAAAGGTATTAAGGGTATTGAAAGGATTTCCCCCCCCCCAGAGATATTTATACAATGATTTTTATTTTGATAGGAACTGATTCTATTAATTTTTATAACTGACTGAATGTGTGTGGTTTGAGAACACAGGATCTGTCTCAGAAAAGGGAAAGGAATTTATGCAAAAGTGAAATAATATTGTAGATAATTTTGTACTTAGGTTTCTAGACTTTTCAGAATGCAATAACCAATGAATAATTTTAATACAGTATTATAAAGCCTAAATGAAGTTGATAATTATGTATTCAGGACAACTATACAGTTTGACTCAAAATCATGCATTTGATTTATTAAATAAAAATGGAAAAATCTGTCTAGCTTCATTTCACTTTTCACTCACTCTGGCTTCCAAGGAATTTGTATTCTTGACACCTTGCTATTGCATAAATATCATTACATCCTCTACTTTCTAGGGAACCAAGACTAAAGAAACAAAACCAAAATATGATCTGTGGCACACTAATAGTATGCATAAATCTGTGGCAACATTGATCTAGCAAAAAGCAAAAGCAAGAAGGCAATGATAAACACTTAAGGAATAAGATAGCATCACCAAGACTGGAAACTTTTAAAAAAATCAGAATATTATGAACAATGTTATACCACTGAATTTGAAAACACAAGATAGGGAAGAACTTTTTCAACAAGGTACTAAAAGCACAAACCACAGAGGAAAAGATTAATTAGTTTATCTTCCATCAATTTAAAAGCTTCTTTTCATCAAAAAACATGCTCACCTATGCTGCTGACTCAAGGTTTATTTAAAACATAAAATGGGCTAGAGAGGTGGCTCAGCAACAGAGCACTTGCTTGGCATGTGTGAGGAACCAGGTTCGATCCCCAGCAACACATACTCAACTAAGTGCAGGAGAAACAGAAACCAGATGAAAAAATAAAATTCTCTCTCTCTTTCCCTCTCCTCTCCCCCATCAATCTTTTAAAAATATATAGAGAACTGACAATTGATCCAGAATTCATAAACTCCTACAAACCAATTAAGGAGAAAACCCAAACCAGTCTAGTCGAAAACCAAGCAATCAACATGAACACACAATTAACAGAAGAGGAATCCAAATTGCCAATAAAAATGTTAAGTTGCCCTGCTTTCTTTTCTTTCTTACTTTTTTTTAAGAGAGACAGTGAAAGAGAGAAAGAGAGAATCAATTTTATTTAGTTTTTCATGTGACCTTCATTGCTCCAGCACTTTGTTGTGTACATGGTGCTGGGGTTTGAACCTGTGTTGTCACGCATGCCAGGCAAGCATGGTAACCATTGAGCCACCGCTTCAGCCTCTATCCTGTTTCTTTGTTCTTTTTTTTTTAAAGAAAGAAGGACAGTGAGAGAGTGAGAGAGAGAGAGAATCAATTTTTAATGAGTTTTTTCACATGGCTTTCGTTGCTCTGACACTTAGTTGTGTACATGGGTCCTGGGGTTTGAACCCGTGTACTTGCGCATGCTGGGCAAGCGCTGTACCGCCGAGCCACCGCTCCAGCCCCTGTCCTGCTTCTTAATAATCACTTCACATCCATTTGGTTGCCAAAATTTTAAATTATACAAACAAAAGTGTTGCTGAAGACATGGGGCTAAGAGAATTCTTATACCCTCTTGATGGGAATTAGATGGGTAGAACAGATTTGAGAGCAATTTGGCATCATAAAGTTAAGCATGAATGAATTCTTCCACCCATAAATTCCAGTATAGGTATCTATACCAGAGAAATCCTGGGCCAGGAAACAAGCACAAGAATGTCCAGTGCAGCACTGATCTTCAAAGTGGGTATCTACATGGAGGAAAACCGAGATATGGGCTCAGTGAGAGATACTGAGAGGCCTTTAATTTATCTATAGTACCTAATTTCTTAAACTCTATCTTAGGTATATAGTTATTCCTTGTCATTATCTCTACTTTTTGCTTTGTCTGAATTTTTGCATGATGTCAAAAAAATTAGAATGACTTACCAAGCTGTCCACGTCAATGCTGGAGTTTACAGCCCACTGCAATGTATTCATGATATTCATGGCTAAAGTTAAGATAATACCAACAGATCCTTCTCCTTCACCTACATACAGTACAAAGATATAAACAAATCATATATTATTTCTTTCTTCTCGGAAATACTTGCTTTATAACTCTCCCATGGCACAAATAACATTAAATTCACATTTCTGTTTTATGCTGATTTTAACCATCTTTCTTTCAACTCAATCCACCGCCACAAATACCAGTAGCAGAACATGCCCCTATATAGTAAACATTAAATGAATATTTTAAATCAAAGATGAATAAATAAAAGGAAAGAATTGCCCTTTTTACAAAAAAGCTTCAGGTAGTGAAAGAGTCGTTGGTCTTGGCTACACAGCATGCTTTTCTCTTTTACTACTATTCTGTATGTAATAGTAGAGACAAATAGAATGGAAAATGGAAAAGAGTCCTATGTCCATATGGGCTCCTCTCCAAAAAAATAAAATCAAAAGCAGAGGAAGCATGCACTTGAGTAGTGTCTGCAGAATATTTCAAAGTGTTTTGTACCTTACCGAGGATGACTTTTTCTGCTAACCAGAGGCTGTTGGAAAGAAAATTGACTTAGCATTTGACCAGTCATAAAACTAATGAGTTTGCTATTTGGAAAGAAAGAAGGCTGCCCGTTAAGTTACAAAAAAACAGAAAAGAAGAAATAAGAGACTAGTTCACTGGAAAGAACAAAGCTTAAGTGTTTAATGAGAGTAAATTTTTTTTTCAGGACTAGAATATACAATTAATTAAAATTTATAAATATTCAATATTATGGCTATAAATTTTTAAGAGAGATATTCTTAGATTATTAGAAGATTAGATTATCAAGTCCTAATTGATAGTTCTTGAATGCATGATAACATTGTTGTAAGGTTCAATGATTTGGAGAAATAATTTATTATTAATTGAAAATTTTGTTTCCACAATTCCTCTAACAGAAGGCATGCAACAGTCAGCACATTATCTGCTTTGTTAGTACTAAACTTCTTTTAAGTTGATTCTTCCAAGTTCCAATATATTACCTATTTTGAAGCCTAAGATGAGAATAAGATAAAACTTTAATAATAGCAAGTAAAGTAAAAGTTATTGGGTATTTACTAAGGACTAGGCACTATACTAATTCTGTGCAAAATTATCATTTAAAAACACAAATCTATGGAATAGGTACTATTATTGTATCTCCTTACACATTAGTTAAATGAGAGGCTTAGAGAAGTTAACGAAGTTAATATAGCTGAAGTGCAAGTTAATATAGCTGAATACCAGTACAGCCAGGATTGATAATAGCTGGACGGCCAACGCATCCAATGGTCCACTGCGGTGGGGCATCTGATTGGATTGGAAGGTTCTATGCTATGCTGACTGTTAGATGCTTTGGCTACTGCCCTAGTAAAACAGGACTTAATCATACTTTTAACCCTTATAATATATCACACAATATATTAGTTTAACTTAATTGTTAACAAATCTTCATTGATGTAATTCAGTCTTTGATACTCTTAGATCATTCAAGTTCCTAAACGAAATTTTTAAATATTCTGACTCTAAAAGAAACTATTTTTTAAAAGCATTGTCAAGGGCTGGAGAGGTAACTCAGCAGTACAGAGTTTTCCTGGCATGTGCGAGGATCCGGGTTTGACCCCCAGCACCACATATACAACTAAGTGGAGGAAAAAATAAATAAAATTCTCTTTTAAAAAAAATGCCAAAATTATTATACTATGGGAGATTCATTTATTTGCCTGCCCATTTATCTTCTTTTCATGAAATCACTTCCCACTACTCCAGCTGACAGAAAAACAAATGCGGAAAAGCAACCAGCTTCATAGCAGTGTGGACACCAGGTGGACCCTGACCCCAAAGCAGCTGCTTTTCTCTTCCCTCTGAGACTTTGTATTTAGACAGGGGAATTCTGCCATTAATTCAAGAAGCCATAAGGAAGAAGCCACATAAAGTACATGTGACCTAACCCTGGCACACCAAGAAAACCAGTCTTCAGAGAGAAATTAATGATGTGGCCATGCAATGAAATGGACAGAGGCCAGCCGCTGGACTCAAAAGATGAATAGGATAACTGTGTCTGACGCTGGTGCCTCTTCTGGCCACCTAGGGGTGCAATGTTGCTGCCTATCCAGTAGGTCCACAAGGCTCTCCTGTAATTTTCCAAAAGCTTCATTTGGGGTTGAGCAGGATTCTGTTTTTACAACCAAACAATCCTGAATGCTTATCATGGATTCACATTTTCTCAGAATCTCTGTCCTTTGTTTTATACATGTGCACGTATGTATAGATAATATTTACATATGTAATATTTACATAAAATAACTCAGAAATTAAAGTTCTTAAAGGAACTCATTTATTTATGTAGATTTGTATTTTGCTTACTATGAAAAACTTTGTGTTTTTCTTCCAAAGACCCTTGAATTCAGAATCTTTACATTTGAAAACAATGGCATATTTATTTAAGTTACTTCCCTTCTCTGGTTGTTTTTCTTCATGCAAAATTAATATTACATAAAGAATGTCACCAACCAGTGGTTAAAAGAACAAAACTTACCAGGAAGGGAGAAAGGAAGGTGTGTATGTGTATGTGTGTGTGTGTGTGTGTGTGTGTGTGTTTCTTTTCACCTATTCCAAGAACTGTTAAAAAAAGAAATCTATAACTTTTGAAGCCAGGACCCTTTACAAATGTCAACATGAAAACAGTAATTTTTTTCTACCAATCACAAATTTGCTAACTGACACTGTGTGTCTCAGTTTTTCCAAACTATGAAAGTGGGGATAATACAACATAGACCAATTCAAAGAAATTATTCATTCAACAATAAACCAATATGAATTCAAAAAATCATTTGTTCAATGGTAAACCAAAAAAGAAATTTATAGACATCTACACTCTTTAACCTATAAGAATGTAGCCTTTTATTCATTAAAAAACATTTTGACCTAAATGCTTAGCTAAACAGTAATTGGGTTCATAATACCTGTTGTTAAAATGGAAATGAAGGTAACAACAATGAAGAAGATGACAAAAATAATTTCTATTCTCATTTGGAACCAGCGCAGAGTTGACAGATATAAGAACCAGTTGGCAGTATGTAAATTCAGAGCTTTGTGGAACAGAGTTTCAAAGTAAGGCTGCCGTCCAAAGGCACGAAGTGTCCATAGTCCTTTAAGGCTTGTGACAAGGTGAGTAAAGATTGGACTCCTGCCTGCAAAACATTCCCATAGAAAGCACTGAAAATCATGCAAGCACAGAATGCAATTCCATATTACCATGTTCCAGAAAAAGGCTTAGGTACATCATACCAGGAGAGTCAGGTCAGAGAGGTCTTTCGTTCTGGTGCATACATTGATTCAATAGGATTAGTTCATTTCTTCGTGAATTATCCTTCCTTTTTACTTGGCTGCCACGGATGGTAACGTACTATAAAACCATTACTACTATTTACTTACATTTCTTGGCTACCTCTGGGCATTGTTTTTCTAGCTAATCCTGAATTATTACATCCTGAGAAATTTTTTTTCCTTAAAGACAATCTTGCCAAGTCTCAATTAAGAGTTTATATGACTTGATTTAGCCTGTAACGGACAAGGCAGAAATACGTTGGAAGTTTATCTCCTGAAAATGCACTCACAGCAAGATTGTTACTTAAAATGTTCTTCTCAAAAATTCAAAGAGAGTTTGGGGACACTCAAAAGGCAGTTCCAGGTCATAAAGGAAGGGTCTGAGGACAATAAGCCAAAGGGAAGAATTCTGCCTGGCGTTATTTGAGAACTTGTATTTTCACTAATATCAACATTTTTTAAATTTAAATGATATAAGTAAATTATGAATGAATATCTTAGACACCAACTCTGGCCAGACTATATACTTGTTTCAAAACCAAAATAAAGTCACATGGTCATGAGTTAACAAAAATAATCCATATGTGATGTATTTTCCTTTTATATACATATTTCAAAAATAGTCATTGTGCTGTAATACTAAGAGGTTAAAAGCAGGATCATTTATTTTGGAAAAGTTGCTAATGATAGAGAATTCCCCAAAGTTCTTGGGTTTCCTCCCATGGCGAGCACTGTACTGTCCTACCTTCAGACTCCAGTTGTTTTAGCTGCTGTGAGGTGTGGAGGAAGTACCCCCTCAACAAAATAAAAGCCGCCATCACTGGCACAGTTGCTAGGAAGATGTAGGGTTGTAAAACAGAGACAACAGTCACAGCTCCAATCACAATTAATAACAACTGTGAATCAAAGAAGACATGGGTGAGCAAACATTTCACGTTGTAAAGTGGACGAGACACATCAGTGATTTCTATGATTTTTCTTTCTTTTCCTTTTGTTTTTGTTTACTTACTGTTTCTAGGGATTGAACCCATGGGCGCTTTACATTGGAGCTACACATCTCCATCCTTTTTATTTTCTATTTTGATAAAGCGTTTCACTAAGTCACCAAGGCTAGCCTCAGACTTTTGATCCTCCTGCCTCAGCCTTCTTAATCTGTAACTATGGGTGTGTGCCACCACACCATGCTCAGTGATTTATTTTCTACATGAGCTCTTCCCACTCTTCTGAATCAGGTGGAAGTATGTTCCCACTGTATGGAAGGCAGACATCTCAAAATACATTTTTTCAGGGCTAGAGTTGTGGCTCTGCAGTTATGGTGCTTGCCTGGCATGCGCGAGTATGGGAGTTCAAACCCTAGCACCACTTACACAACGAAGTTTCTGAGGAATAAAGGTTGCTTCTCTCTTTCTCTCTCACTGTTCCCTCTTTCTTAAAAAATTACATTTTCCCCTAGGTTCTATGAAAATTAAAAAAAAAACTGTTTAGGTCACTGGTGGTGACCTTTTTTAAGTTCTAGAAACATGATACTATATGATCTCTTGGATACACTCATTTCCCAGACTTATTAAAGTGGAATATGATAAATTTTAAATGAATATAAAAATTTTTGGTCTTCAAAAAAAACTATTCTGAAATAATTTCAGTAAGAATGTGCATTTAAGGATTTATTCTGTTGAGACAATTTTTGAAAATTGGGCACCAGTCTTGGAATCTTTTTTTTCCAGTCTTGGAATCTTTTGAGTGAGAAATGTCTGACTGAAATGTAAGCAAGTCATTTTACTTCTCTGAACCTAGTTTTCTTCAGTTTAATATTGAAAGAAATTATATTTAAATTTTACTCCTCTCTCCAACTCTTCTCTTTTTGTTCTTTGAAATAATTGGAGATACTCTATCAGTTCAAAGAAAGATTTTGACAGAAGGCTGATTTCACATGAAATGGGATAAATTTTTTTCTTTATAAGGTATTGCAAAAATGAATTTTGCATTTCACTTGAGCCCACCCATTGCAGACATCTCTTTCATATTACCAAAAAAAAAACTAAAACACCATTGGTAATCTCAGCAACCAGACTGGTGGTGTCCTTCAGGATCAAGTTAAACACTTAAATACACTTCTACAGGATACTAAATACACATTTTTAAAAGATAAAACGTCTGCTTATATTTATTTCACAATAACCCATTTGAATGAAGTATCTGTCTGCAACAGCATTAAAAACAAACCCATTATAACATTTATATACTACTCAGTTAGCCATTCTCCCAGTTTCTATGAGTGATATGTGTTGCTCCAAAGGCCGGCCTAATCCTGAATTACCTCGTCCCATAATATTATGATTCAGAGAAACATGTAATATTTTGATAAATGGGGCAAGGATGGGATATAGCGCAGATCTTCATAAATCTTTGAATAGGTTGCTATTTCCTTCTGAAATTTCAGATGATTTCAAAGACTTTTTTCTAAGGAAAGATGCCTCTAAATCTCCAATGCAGAAATGCCAACCACCTACTCATTCAACAAGTACTTGAATGAATCTTTGCTGTTATTCAACTAGGTTTATTATGACCTAATAATGAGAGTCTTCCATATTCTCTTCTTGGCCTACAGGTGACATCAGAACCACGAGAAAGCCCCAACTGCCCCATTTACTATGTGGCAAGACCCTTCATCAGTGGCAAACCATAGTTTTTGAAACCTAGGCCAACTGTTTGTCAGAAACAGAAGCTTTGGGAAGAAACAGATAAACTAAGTTCCAAGCATGATGCATGAGGGAATGTGATTTAATTTAAATGGGCCACCACATTAAATATCAGCCTGCCTGAAAGACAATTGCTGTCGCATTGATAATCAAGGAAAACTCAGCTACTTCAACTGTATCAGGGTCTCTTATTTGTCATTGACAACTGTAAATTGTAGTGTGCTATTTTTTTTCCACGGTGTAATCTGCTTCAGGGCCAGCAGTCCACAGGCAGAGACCAGGCAATGGTTCATGGCCAGTTTGCTCTGGCATAGGCCACTGTGAGAGGCACAGAGGAATGAGTCTGCCATAAATCCAAACTCATGCATAAATGCACTGTGTTAATTTTGCTTTATGCCATTTTTACCATACAATGATAATTTGGTGATGTTTTCATTAAACATTGAGTGGGGAAAGTGATTCTGCATGTGTATGAAACACTCTAGTCTTTAATTATTTTCTATTGAAAGCATTATTTTGTGTTTAACGATTGCTAAAATGGTGAGATTCTTAGAAATGCAATTGTAATTATGTTAATATAAAATAGGTGATGCTACAGTTTGGATCTTAAATGCTTCCCAAGTTCCATGTGTTAAAAGCTCAACCTCCAGCTTGAAGCTATTGGGAGGTACCAGAACCTTTTAAAGGTGATGTCTAGCAGGAGGTCTTTGTGTCACCAGGAGTGTGGCCTTGAAGGGGATAGTGGAACTCTTGCCCCTCCCTCTCAGTTTTAGCTCCTGGTCATGAAGTAAGAGGTTTCATTCACCACACTATGCTGCATCGCAGGCCTAAAAGCAACTGGGCCACTGATCATAGACTGCAACCTTGTAACTGTGAGCCAAAATATACCTTCCCCCCTTATAAGATGATTGATCTATGGTATTTGTTCCAGTAACAGGAAATTTGACTAACACAAGTGGGATTGGGTAATGTCACTCTGATAGAGAAGAATTGAGAAGGTGGCTATGTTTGGAAGTGATATCATATTCACATGATTGTCATATTCCTAGCAACTATAATCACCCAGAATATAGCCCAAACCAAAAACTAAAAGAAAACTAAGTCTCAGTCTTGAAAAAAATAACTTCTTTTTCTCCAACAGAGAATTCTTAGACACTGAAGTGAAGGCCTAGTAATAAACTTTGTGCAAAATTAAAGCCATTGGCTGGTTTAACATATTTGATACTCTAATTATACAAAAAAATTAAATTCTATCCTAGTTCTTAATTCATAATCAATTAGAAGTCTAGTTCTAGGCCAGGGATATTAGTGAGAGGGCACCAACTAATTAAATAAAAACACAAATAAATTAATGGACAATTTCAGACAAGATGAAATGTGAGCACACATTTCTAATTCCCATTCATCGTTTCCTAAATCCTAAATGTCCCCAGCAAACAAACAAACAAAACAAGAAAGTAGAATGTAAAAACATAAAAGGTGCCATACAGGCATGTTCCTGAGAACTGGCAGCACATTTCCACCCACCGAAGCCACTCAGAAACATCCCTGAGCCAGGGTCAGGTGCCTGTAACCCCAGCTGCTCAGGCTGATGCAGAAGGATCACAAGTTCAAGACCAGACTCAGCAACTTAGTGAGACTCTGTCTCAAAATAAAAAGTAAAAAGGAGTGGGGATGAAGCTCAGTGGTAAAGTGCCCCACGTTCAATCCCCAGCACAGAAAAAAAAAAATAGAAAAAAGAAAAAGAAAAATTCCTAACACTGAAGGCCACAAAGAGCTTACTCCGAAGCAGGAACAGATGATAACAGTCACTTTGAAATCAGTATTAAAAAAATGTTTTTAAAGCCTATTTAAATCCATTCAATGAACACTAGAGTGGCATCTAATTCATAAATGATGAGGAGTCCTTGAAAATGTCTAAGCAAGAGATTAATGGGGATTAATAGGATGAACAGAGGAATGGGGAAAAATGTGAAAGACTCATTATAGAGATCGAAGTAGCAAGATTCAGTGCATAGCCACTATATACGGGATAAGAAAGAAGAAATCAAGAGTCCTTAAAGTCTTGAGGCTGAGAATTGCATTTCAAATTCTATTTAAATAAGTATTTTAAAATACTTATGCTTCTGTTTTACAAAGAAATGATTTCTCAGACATAGAGGTAAGAAGGATACTAGGGCATAGTTTTTCTCTGTTTGCCTTAAAGAAGAATTTGTCATGTATGGTCCAGTTCCAGCAAATAAGCCTAAATCATATAACTTTAGAACTGAAAGGGGCCATCATCACATTTAAGTGACAAACCTGAGACCCTTCAAGATTAAGTGTCTGTTCAAGGGAAAAACATGGATAGCTGTAGAACAGAGCCCAGGTCTTCCATTTTCCTTATATAGTATTCCAATGCAGAAAGCAGCTCTATCTGAACATCATCAAAAGTTGGGAAACAGATGGATAGTTGGGAATAGAATCTAAGAGTTTGCTTTTGTTTTTTTTAAGAAGATAATTGTGGGGGCTGGAGCAGTGGCTCAGTGGTTATGGCTCTTCCCCAGCATGCATGAGTATGTGAGTTCAAACCCCAGTACCACGTTCACAACAAACTCTTGGGGCAACAAATGCCATATGAAAAACTAAATAAAAAAAGTATTTCTCTCTCTCTCACTGTCCTTCTCTCTTTAAAAAAAAAAAGAAGATAATTAGTAAGTATGCCTTATTTTGTGCACCACATCTGTTCCTAAAATATTATGAATAGAATGAATTTTTATTTAAATTTAATAAGGTATAACCAGAGAACCACCCAATTTAAAGAACCCGTGTGATGAATTATTTAACAAAATCAAAATTAAATAGATTTTTACTGTATTTGGATTATCATATATTATGATTTTATAATGTGAGGACATCATCAATTATAAATAAAATTGGTAAATTACAATAAAAAGGCTCTCCTTCCTAGAGACTCTTATGTTAAGTGAAATAAGTCAAACTCAGAAGGCCAAAGTTCGTAACTTTCCTCATATGCAGAAGGTAGCGAGGAAAAAGGAAAAGAAAGGGAAAGGGAGCTCGTGAACATCAAAGGGAAATAGGTAGAAGTAAGGGACCAAGCAGCAGGAGATGGGGAGGAAGGGAGAAGTGCTGGATGTGATACTGGCCAAATTATAGTGTTATATTGTGTGTCTATATGAATATCTAACAGATCCCATCATTATGACAACTACAATGTATCAATTTAAAAATGTGGGAAATGAAACAGCTCTACCTAATCACTTGTGAAGGAACAAAAAATGAAGCTCAACATTAGGGTTTGAACAGAAATTATTCAAGCAGGCATTTCAAAAAGGGGTTGAGTTTCGCAGGGCAGCACATGCCTATAATCCCAGCAGCTCAGGAGGCTGAGGCAGGAGAATTGCAAGTTCAAAGCCAACCTCAGCAACTTAGCAAGACCCTGTCTCAAAACAAAATACAAAAAGGACTGGGGATGTGACTCAGTGGTTGATGTGCCCATGGGTTCAAACTCTAATATCCTCCCACCCCCACCTGCCCCTCCCCCAAAAAGAAAGGGTTTGAGATGAAAATGTTAATTTATAAAACAAATCTTTAAAAATTAGCTCTCCCAAAGGGTTTCTGTGGTTAGCCTCAAATTGATTCAGAAGAGTCCCAGTGGACCACAAAAGTAAAAAATTCATTTATACACCTAAATAAAGAACAATGATCAGCATTTTAAAGACACAGGAACATGCTTTTGAATGAGTGTACCCAAAACACGGATTAAATTCTAGCACGTGCTGCCGAGTTATTTCTCAAAACAGCAACTAAAGGAAATCCAAAATTAAAAGGTCACTTGGAACAGTAAAAGTATTTGTCAGTCATTGCAGATGAGGCACACAGACAGACTGACTTTTCTGCATCTGCTCTTGTTGGTTAAGTTCTCTCAGTAAAGCAGTATTGCATCGTGGGGGGCATGGGCAGAGCAGAGAATAATCCATCCCTAGATTGGCAGCATTCTGTTCCAACTGCCTCCATAATCAAATGTACTTGACCCCGTGGCATTTGGTCTTTGGA
>PVKS010008273.1:0-22489 GCA_004027875.1 Aplodontia rufa
TATGTAAAAGCATCCAAAAAATGCAAAAGGTGAAAAAGCCTTATGATGTTTCATACTTGTGTTTTTCCTTAGCCCAGTAAAACCTACACCTTGTTCCAACTTATAGTAGTTTTTACCTGTCAAGTTACTGTCTTGTTTGAAGAACACATTTTCAAATTTCTTTAACTCCATGTTCTGTATGCATGCACGTATGTACAATGGTTGTGTGCGGGGTGGGTGGGGAGACACAGGGCCCATGCTAGGCATTGCATGGGAGGCAAGCACTCTACCAGCTGATATACCCCCTAGCCCAGCATGTTATTTTTACAGTATTTATTATAAAAGGTTTGACCAGCATGGTCTCTGCCTACCCAAAGTTAACCTAACCACCATGCCCAATAGAAATAAAACCTGCCTTGCAACATGAAGAAATCATGTAAAGTCCATTAGGGAAAAATAAACTAACAAAGAATCAACCCCAACACTGAACTGAAAAAGTCTCAGAAATAATAAAACTCTAGACTTACAACTCTTTAAAAATATTTTCCTACCTTCACACTGGTTCCTTGGAAGAATCTTCCACCTTGTTTTTATCACATTTTCCAAAATTTGTAGTCCATAATACTGAAAATTGGAGAATAGAAGCATGTGAATATATTGCCATAGGACTGGCAACTCTCAGGAATTCACAAATGGACAGACATTCACACATTTACGTCTAAAGTTTCAAAAACATTATGCTACCAAGTTTAATTACATATATTAAACAAAGATCTATTCACCCATACACTGAGATTTCATGCATTTTCCTCATTTTACTGTTTACTATGTAAAGTCCTGCTGTTTATACATGCTCACACCAGGAGGAAGAACCAAATAAAAAGCCCTCTTTAGCAGCCAAATGGGCTTATCTGTAGAAGGAAAAATAGCAGCCAGATATGAATTCACAGCATAAATGACTGCTCATAAACTCACATTAACACCACCAGGCTTCTAAGAATTTAGTAGCTTGGATGCCATCAAGCGTCCTACCATCCTCTAGGAGTTGTAAAGTTTTGGCCAAATATTAAAGTATTGTCACAGATACTTTCTATACGCATCACTGGTGTGTTACTTAAGGAGCAGCAAGACAACCCATGGGTTTACTTTCAATTTTAACCCCACCCTTATAGTTGCTATTTCTACTAAATTTAAAGATAAACTTTTGTGCACAGTCAAAAGAATATACAAATGCATGTTGCAATCTGGATCTACCTTTCAGGTATTCCTTCCTAAATAAAAGTTATAACTAAATGTGCAAGCAAAGTTTAAAAAATAAAGATACCACTTTTTAAGCCATTTTGTCCCTCCTGCTGATTACGCACTCTAAACAGTCAACAATGTTCTTTAAAATTTAAATGCTTCAAGAGCTACTACCTACAATTATTACTATGACCAATTAGTGTGGACAGGCAGGAGGAAGAAAAGGGAAAAAAATACTGTGGTATGCTTGAACTGGAAGAAATCATCTACAATACCTGAAAGGTAAACTCACTGAGACACAAACATATAACCTCAGATTGCAAGTTTTGGCTGAGAATAAGAGTTCATCTTTAAAATGGTTAGTCATTAAACAATAAAATAGGAGCATTAGTATTTCAACCAAAGGGATCATGCAAATGCTCTTTTTATCCAAACCACAATGTAGACTGTCCCAAACTACATTGTGCTCCAACAGTTAATGTTTTTGCTGTTTTCTTTCATTTTAACATTTCACACTTTCCAGGAAAATTTGGCCATCTCAACTCAAATCCTACATTTGCAGAACACTCCTTAACAGACTTCCAAAATAAAAACAAGGCAAAAGCAAAATTCTGAAATTACAAATTTGATGCCATTAAAATGATTCATAATCAGCAGTAAATAGTGAAGCTTTCTAACCTGTTCATTTTTTAAAAAGACAGCTACCCGTCTAGGTCTCAGAAAAGTATAAACTAACAAAGACAAAAATTCCTGATTGACTGAAATTCTTAATTAGCTTTTAAAAACATACTATTTTAAAATGTTCCATCAGTTTTTCAAGCACAAGATCAGACTGTCAAGACTAAGTCAAAGCAATATACTAACTATACAGAACACCTCTTGCTAATTTTCATCTGTTTAAAAGACCTTTAAAATACTAAAACAAAATCCACCATAAATGTATCAGAATGCCTTTAAATCTTATTTGACTGAAGTTTTTGTTCATTTTTCAATTGAAAGTTATTTCTCCACCCTTTACTATTACATTTACTTTTTACTGGTCAACAAATTATTACCTAAAAACCCATTTACTAATCTGTAATCCTTTCCAACTGTAAAGTTATCAGCTGGTTGAATGCATACTTCATTCTTTCTACCAAAGGGGTTGAGGTAGGGAGCCCAATAAAAGTCTGGCACAGTTTAGGTCAAAGCAATCTATCTATCCATCTTGTCCATTCATCACCATAATTTCCTAACACCAAAATCCTAGACATAAAGACTGCACAGAAAACAAATTCATGTTTCTTTGGAGGGGAAAATAAAGTATTTTGGTTCAGAAATCTGAAAGCCAATGACAAAGACTACTTTGGAAATATCCATAAATAACCCATACACTCTAAAAAAAAAATACTTGTTTTACATCTTAGAACTTGAGAAATCCACTGCTGATTTATGAAGATGAGGGACAGATAACAGCAAAGACTGCATGAAAAAATAAATGCATGAAATGATCCCTATGGTAGAAATTTCTACTGAGCCCTCAGAAATACTTATTTTATGCATCGAATTCCCCTTTCCCCTCCCACCACCCATGAAACAAAAACAATTGATGAACAGAATTCAGTTAAAGGGAATCAAAAGGGTAGACCTTGTGGAGGCCTGCCGTCAAAGCCTAGCTGTGTCAGTTGCACAGGAAGACACCCCTTTTCTTCCTATTACAAGCAATCAACATAATGGAACATTATGATTAATATCAGGTAGTGTTAACATCTTTAAAGAAAAAAAAATGATTGCATAAAAGCCAAATGTCATAGTGCATAAATTTAGCACCAAATCATTTGTAATTTATGTAAATTGAAGAATTCTTTACCTGTTGCTTTCTTTCTGTTCCTCTAATCATCTCATTTTTCACAAGACAAATTTGAGTTTTTAAAAATACTGTTGATAAATCAACTTAAACATTAGTAATGTCTGTCAGTATAAAAAGCAAAATTTACCAGGCAAGCAAACAGGCAAACACTGTTATGTTACTTAAGGTTAGCACTTTGAGGAAGTTCTGGACTGTATTTTTCCCCTAAAATTTACAAGATGTCAAAACTAAATAATATTTAAAAACTGTTAATTAACACAGTCTGATTTCAGAAACAGATGTGAATATGGCTATTTTCTGTTTTAACACAATATATATCAAGTGGAAACCTCTTGTGTATTAAACAGAATGCCATGGTATTTTATTACTTTAAGGCAGTTTAAAGAGAAGCGTGAATCATCAAGCCTAAAACAGTCAAAACACATTTTGATCAACCCTTCTGTTCAAACTTACGAAAAAAGGATCAGAATCATAACATTTTCACTTGCAAATAAAAACTGAGTGCTGTCCCATTAAAAGCATTGGTACCATGGAGTAGGGTTTTAAGCTGTCCACACAACTTGGGTGGAGGTGCCCAGCCTGTATTATATTGATTACTTGCCCAAAATAATTCCTCAGATGTTGTTTCATCTCTGAATAACATTCAGAATTAATGCTACTTAGAAGACCTGTATGCATGTTCTAAAAAGAAACGAAAAGAAAAGAGAAAAAAAAAAAAAAAAAAAAAAAAAAAAAAAAAAAAAAGAAAAAAGAAAAAACCCAAAAAGCCACCTTGCATACTAGTCCCAATTACAAAACTTCATTCATAATTCTTAGGACTATTTGCAAGAATTCTGTTTAAGACTAAAATTTGAAATAAGTTTACAATATAAAATGATTTGTGATAACAAATGCTAATACTAAAAATGAGATACCTTCCTCAAAGTTAATGACTGAAAGAAAAGAAGAAATAATGGATTTTTAACACCACCACTTGCTTACTTTCGTGTTCATATTCTGTGAAAATTCCAAAATTGTGTCGACTCTTGTCCACGCATCAGGATGCTCCTTTAAATGTGTCAATACTTCTTGAGCCATTCTTTGCTAAAATATCAAACAAAAAGAATTTTAAGCTAACTTCTTTTGAATTATCCATTTGTGAAGAAGACACAAATACTACTAGGATAATTCTCTTTTGGAAACATTTGAGAAATAATGAGCCCTTACAGAAATTAATAAAAATGTCCTAAGTAACACTATTCCTAAATCTTAATTTAAAATGAGAATATTTTAGACAAACATGGTGGCACAGTCCTATAATCCCAAGGACACCAGACACTGAGGCAGGAGGATCACAAGTTTGAGGCCAGCCTCAGAAACTCAGCAAGGCCCTGTCTCAAAATAAAAAGGGCTGGGGATATGGCTCAAGTGCTTTAGCAATCCTGGGTTCAATCCCAGGTACCAAAAGTAAACAAACAAATAAATACATGGAATTCTTTGCTTCTTTGAAAAACTACCTTTTTGTTTGGGTAGTTCTTTGGTATTCTTCAAAACTAAATATAAATTCAACCAATACGCAATAAAACAATAAATCCCCCTAAAATAAATCATACCAAATCTACTCTTAACTGGGAAGGCTAAGGTTCTTAAAAGCAACACATATGGCTCCTCCAGATGCTTCTATTTTTATCAAAACTTATAAGAAAAAAGTAAAATATGATAGTTCCTACCCTACAATTGTCAGTTACCCTTTTCTTTACTTGGTCTAGGGTTTAATTGTATGGATTATAACAAGAAAGTATCATAAAAGGGTATGGAAAGCACTCTTTCTTCACTGGACAGATTCCTGATGATCATTAGCTTGGGTTGGATTAGGACTACAACTTCAAAGAAATCATATACTTATTCTGGCTTTGATGTGAACAATAATTTTCTCAAATAGCAAATGATGATCCATTCTTGATTATCCTATTAGTTAGCAATACACACAGCTTGTTATTTAAAAAAACTTTTTAGAGATAAAGAACTTACACAGTGGTTCTCTACCATAAAATCCCACCAAAATTTGAAAGAAAAACCAGTTGCATGCACCCCTTGTGAAGTTGTGGGGTTAGAAGTTAGGCATTAAAGGAGTAAGCTTCACAAAATCCAATTAAGCACATTTCACTTCTTAGTTTTATTCATTTACTTATTTATTTGCAGTTTTAGAGACTGAATCCAGGGGCATTATACCACTAAGCTACATCCCTAGCCCTTCCTTTTTAAAATTAATTTGAGACAAGATCTTACTAAATTATACAGACTGACCTTTATCTTAAGATCCCCATGTATTGGGGCTGGAGTGGTGGCTCAGCGGTTTCGGCGCTTGCCTACCAAGCATGGGGACCGGGTTCAAATCCCAGCATCACGTACACAACTAAGTGCTGGAGCAACTGAGAACATGTGAAAAACTAAAGAAAGTTGTTTCTCTCTTTCTCTCTCACTGTCCCTCTCTCTTAAAAAAAAAAAAAAAATCCCCCTGTATCACCCTCAGGAGTAAAAGAATGCACCACTACACTTGGCCAAATACAGACAATTTTAAATTTTGCCTTTATTAAGGAATTGATGATAGTTCCAAAAAGTATTGGGCATGGTGGTGAACACCTACAATCCCAGGCTCAGGAGGCTGAGGCAGGAGGACCACAAGTTTAAGGCCAGCATCAGCAACTTAGTGAGACTCTGACTCAAAATAAAAATAAAAAGGGCTGGGGATGTAGTCCAGAGATAGAGGGTAGAGTGCTTACCTAGGCTAGCACAGGCCCATAAGTTCAATCCCCAGGCCCATTAAAAAAAAAAAAAAAAAAAGACATGAAGTTACCTTGGTCAACACAAACATCAGTAGTGTTTTAATCCTCTACCTGAGAATAACGAGCTATTTATATCTAACTAGTGGTGTACACTTGCACATAACAGTATCAAGATGACAAGATCTGTCAAAGATCCATGCCTACTAAAAGTTACTTGGTCCAAATGCTAATCCATTGGGGCTAGAGCAGTGGCTTAGTGGTTAAAGCCTGGCATATGTAATGAGGCAAGTTCAAACCCTGGCACCATCATGTACACAACTAAATGTCAGAGAAACAAAGGTCAGATGGAAAACTAAAATAAAATTGATTCTCTTAAAAAAAAAATAAAAAAAAGCTAACCCATCAGTGATTAGCTTTTTCTACATATAAGCATATACCTCCTAAATAGCCATCATTTATCATGTTCTTTCCTGTTACTTATAATTTTATTCTCCAAAGGTACTTCTAGTATTTGCATCGTAGTATCTTTGTCTGAATCCCAGCATCCTCACAAGACATATTTTCATGACCTTAAAATGCCAGTGGGGGTTTAAACAACAAAGACACAAAAGGAAACCAAAGAGGGAAGAACATGTAACATCTCCTCATGCTACTAACTAAATGGGTGAGAGTATTTCAGTTGTTAAGCAATAGAGTAAAACGTTCAAGATAGGACCTGGAACAGTGGCTCAGTGGTTAAGGCACTTGCCTGTAGTGCACAAGGACACAGGTTCGAACACCAGCACCACATACACAATGAAGTGTCGGAACAACAAAAGCCATGTGAAAAACTAAAAAAAAATTGACACACTCTTTCTCTCTCTCTCTCCAAAAACAAATTGAAGAAACCAAGTCATGCTAAATCTTTTCCATATTTTTTTCTTTCTTTCTGAGAGGGGCAGACAGAATCAACTTTTTATTTAGCTTTTCATGTGGCTTTCATTTGTTGTATACATGGTGATGGGGTTTGAACCCATGTTCTCGCACATGCCAGGTAAGCACCGTAATCTCAAGCACCACTCCAGCCCTCTTTTTTCACATATTTCTAAAGGTACCATAACCCCGTTTGTTTTATTACCAGGAATTAAACCCAAGGGTGCTTAACCACAGCCATAACCCAGTCCTGTTTATTTTAGACAGGGTCTAAGTTGCTTAGAGCCTAAGATGCTGAGGCTGTCTTCAAACTTGTGATCCTCCTGCCTCAGAGGCCTGAGACACTAGGATTACAGGCATGCACCACCATGCCTGCTTGGTTAACAAGTCTTAAAGACATTGTGTATTTTGATTTACTCAACATACTTTTAGATGTTAGGGAGAACAAAGATCAGGGCTGGAGCGGTAGCTCAGCAGTTATGGTGCTTGCCTGGCATGCACGAGTACTCGGTTTCAAAACCCAGCACCACATACACAATTAAGTGCTGGAGCAACGAAAGCCACATGGAAAACTAAATAAAATTGATGATTTCTTTCTCTCATTGTCCCTCTCTTAAAAAAAAAAAAAAGATTAAACAGTATTAGCAGCCAAATCAATGCGTGAGAAAAAAAGTAAAGGGCTTTCTATCTAAATGCTATAGACCTATGCTTCCATTAATGAACCTAACTTTCCTTCATGCTCTTCAAATTTACTTTTATACTTTCTTACAGAAGTCTCTACTTCCCATGCATCCATGTTAGCAGACATGAAGCTCTGAGCTTCATACTGAATGTACGACATTAAGAAAAAAGCTACACAACATTTAATACATACTAAATGAACTAGCAGTTTTTTGTGAACACTTCTGGAGACACGAACATACTTTTCTTTTGAAGTTTCTGTTTATTATAGTGAAATCAGTACTGTTGAATTTCATAAGAGAAAATATTTATGAATGCTTAATGTTTACATATAATTTTCGAACTACTTGTAAGATACTAGTATTTAACCACTATTTAGATTTCCAAAAACTAAGATAGCACCCAGGGTCTTTAACTATGCAAATATAATATCTTGACAATATAAATAATGTCCTATCCACACTAGCAGAACATTGTTCAACCAGGATCAAATATCTGGCAACAAAACTTGAACAATGAATTTGCATCATGTCACTATGTAAGATTTTTGACAAATGCAAAAATTTTTATTAACTCAAAACTGTTTCATTTCATAAGATTCAAGACTGGCCAGTTAATTATGTCATATATAAACTAATAACTTACATTTCTATCTCACTTTACTTCTGCTTTTGGTACTAAGATTTGAACACAGGGCACTACCACTAAACTACATTCCCAGCCCTTTTCATTTTTTATTTGAAGACAGGATCTCACTAAATTGCCCAGGATGGCCTTAACGTTGCCCTCCTGCCTCCTCCTGTGGAACTGTTGGGATTGTAGGCACCAGCACACCCAATTCACTTATCTTTTAATTAGGTGTTAAAAAAAAATCCAAAAAACCCAAACCTTGAACAAATTAAAAGATTGCTTATATTTAAGATGATTTTCTACATTGTTAACAGTACCACTTTTACAAGTGCATGAAAATCAAATAATGTAAAAACACAAGGTTATCACTGGACTTTTTAAAAACAAACATCTACCTGTGAAATACTTCCACAACATCATGTTTAAAAACAGAACCACAGTAACTCCAAACATAATAAAAACAAAAAAGGTACACAGACAAGCATTCATTTATATACCGACAGTGTCTACATTGCTGACGCTGACTTCAGCTTCCAAGTTGCTGGGAATACAGGTATGCACAACCATGCTCACCTAACCTTTGATATCTAATGGCATTTAATACAGACTCTATCTTTTATTAAAGACAGTTAATATTTCTGATGTCACCAACAACCACAGTATCCAACTGTTAAACCTTAACATATTTCTCCCTCCAGATCGAATTTTCACTAGTTAATATACAATTCCAAATTTATTCTAAAAACGGAATTTATTTATTTATTTATTGGTACTGGGGATGGAACCCAGCAGTGCTGAACCATCAAGTCACACCCCCAGACTCATATTTTGAGACAGGGTCTCGCTAAGTTGCTTAGGGCCTCACCACATGGCTGAGGCTAGCTAGAACTTGCGATTCTCCTGCCTCAGCTTCCTGAGCCACTGAGACTATTTTTTGCCCAGTGGACTATCTTTTTAGAGTGATAATTTACCTAACAACTTTGTGAATATTTTAATAACGTTATAAAGTTTTGGTCAGCTACTTTACCTGGGCTCCTTCTCCATGGTATAAGCAATTCACCACATTGTCTAAAAGGTTGATATCCAGTTTCTGGCTGAAATCAAGCAGCTGACGAGCTGCATGGTCTGCTAACATTGTCATAATTGCTGGCATAGATTACTGAAAGGAAAAGGAAAAAAAGTTGAAACTGTCTATGAAGTTTCAGTATTATCAGTAAAAAACTTTCTAAACATGCTTTGCTTTAATCATAATTCTTACAAATATTTTATATAGCAAACTTTAGAGACTTTCTAATTATCACGAAACAACCTTGAAAGTCAAGAAAACTGAACTTGGCTACTGCATAAACATTTGACTTTCCTAGTGGTTTTAGACCCCAGAAAATTTTTAATAGATTAACATTTATAAAGTGTGCTAACCTATTTTTTAAGAAAATCCATTATTAGGCTTTCATAGCCCTAAAAAATTGATATTTAATAAGTTTTGATGGCAAATTTTTAAGCATGGATTAGTAGACATGGCTTTTTTTCTTCTAAGTAGGATCGTCTGGATAGCTCAGTATAAGCTCCCTTCAAATATCTTAATTCTTAAATACACTGAAAAGAGAGGACGATGTTAAACATTAAATGTGAACATACAAGATTTCCTATTGTAAATTACCAGGAAAAAGTGCCTTAATAAATCTTTTTAACAATTATCTTAACCTCTCAAGAATTTAGCTTCTGGTCTGGAGCAGTGGCTTGGGGATTACAGCACTTGCCCAGCATGCACAAGTACGCATGTTTAAACCCTAGGACCACATACACAACAAAGTGTCAGAGCAACAAAAGTCACATGAAAAATTAAATAAAAATTGCTTCTCTGCCCCTCTTTAAAAAAAAAGTTTCTGTACTCAAATGTTTGTTTCAACTCTCAATGAATAAGGATTAAAATTAAATTTATCACCATATACATTCCATGAATATATGGTTAAAAAAATACCCATGGCAACATGTCAAAACCAGATTTTAAAAAAATCAGCTATGTATTCACTAGTAGGACATAAGCTGTAAAAGATAACCAATTACCAAATAAAAACAAATCCTATCACAAACAGAGCTATATTAGCTAAAAACCTACTGAGATTCCTATTCAACATTTTCCTCAGAATTCTACTCTAAGATACTGGCATCACATTCACAATTTTAGTTGTCCACAGTTAAAAAATTCCTGATTTCCCCCCCGCCCCAAAATCAATGCCACTCCCGCTATGGATATAGTTCAGTGGTACACTGCTTCCCTAGCAATTGGAGGCCCTGAGTTCCACAGTACTTGGGGGGTTGGAGGGATGTAGACCAATACCATGCAAATCTGGTTGAGTAAGCAGCTTTCTACATGGGGGGGGGCCAGTGGGGTGGTGACAAGTTGCCACAAAACCAGGGCAACACAACAGTTCCAGTATAAATTTTATAGTCACAATTTTGCATACAATTAAAGATTCAGGGCACCCTGAAATCCATCTACAAAACCCTTAAGAGTGTTTAGAACAATGTCAGATAGTCATCTCCACTGCTCCCTTTTTAGAGACCTTCTAGGATCAGGAAATGAGTGGTTAATTTGATTACACTGTGTCTAGACAAACTAGTTTGATAGGAAAAAAGTTGTTCTGGCTATTTTACAGAAGTTTATAACTGTCCTTAATAAACGCAGCAATTTCAATTATAGTACAAAGGTCTTAGAAATAATGTCAAAAAATAAAATGCCAATGGTAATAAATGAGAAGTCGAAAAGATGAGTCCCCTAGGTTAGATACTGTAAAAATACATTATGTATGTCAAGAAACTAAGAGTATATGAATTTTTCCAATCCTCCAAAGTCTTTTGGTCTATTACTGATAATTAAAAATGACAAAACTTCAAAAATTTTTGTAACTTTTTTAAAAGAGTTTTTAAAACAGTAAAGTACCTGTCAAACAAAACGGTTTAGATCTAAATCCTAATTTAACAGAAAATACGTATTCCAATGTATTCCACAAAGATATAATTTTCCTTTACTTTCAAGTGCTTTAAAACTTTAAAAGATTAAAACCTCCAAAGTTTAAATTAAACTTATTGGGCTGGAGCAGTGGCTCAGTGGTTATGGTGCATTTACGCAGGTTCGAACCCCAGCACCATGTACATAACAAAGTGTCAGAGCAATGAAAGCCACCTGAAAAACTAAATAAAGTTAATTCTCTCTTTAAAAAAAAATTAAACTTATCACCTGTCATAACTAATAACCCAAACAAAAAGTATTAATAGACTGCATAAAAGTTTCATTTAAGTATACTGTCCTTGCTAGAGTGCACGCGAAAAATCAAGTTTAGAAACGAAGCATTTACATACACTAGTTTGCCATCCTTAGAACTAGGTGGTTATCTTCAAAATGACCTACCTATTCTTGAACTGTACCTAGCACAGAAATGGCGGCTTTTGTGGTTAATGCCAAGCACATTTAGTACCCCCAAATCAAACAGCTTCCAAAAAATTCTTTCCACTACCAGCAGTGTCCACCACGCTTAAGATATAACATCAGGCGGACAGAAAGAGCCATATCGGGAAAGGTGTAAGCAAAATGCTCATTTTTCCTTGCCCCAATCCTAAAATCCACTCACTGGATTGCATTTACTAGGGATTACCCAGCAATGCGGTGACTCTACAAGTAATTACGAAAATACCTTCACTGCCACTTCAATCTGAATAGGCAGCAGCTATACACACTACCAGTTCCCACCCCAAAACCAGAAAAATCACAATCGTTGCTCAATGGTAACTTCACACTAGGTGAGAAAACAGGTCGCTACAAGGCAAAAGACTTCTACTTAGGTGTGTGGGCAATCGCATGCTTCATTCAGGAGAAACACACCTCACTAGGGCCCGCCCTCCCCTCGCTTCCCACTCGAAACGATTTGCAGCACTTCTAACTATAGCACACAGGAGCACACACTCACCCCGCCCATACTCGGAGGAGGCATTCAGACCAGTCGCCTTAAGTTCACCGCCCCATTCTCTATGTAGCATGGCCTCTGCGTGATCAGAGACGGCCTGGGCTAGGCAAGTAGTAATTAATGCTTCCTCTACTACACTATTTCCACCCCACTCCACCCCAAACTCGGAGACATCAGAGTGAAGGAGAATCAGGGCATCATTTATCGTACATTGCTAGCAGTTAATGATTCGACCAACTTAAACATTCAAACCCCCGAAAAGAACTTTCTACTCGGAACCCCATTTGAAGATCCCTAAGAAATTAACTCATCTTTCCTACTTCTCGTCCTACTCGGCAAAAACAATCAAACAAACAAACAAACAAACAAAAAAACCCAGAAAGCTTTAGAGTTTCCTAGCAGAAGGAGCAGACTCGGCAGCCCCTCCCTCCCCCATCCCAAGCTCTCCACCGAGGGGGCCACGTGATGCAGGCGGACGTTTCAATGCTGCTGCACTAAATATTTCTGGAAACTTCCACTCCTAATAATTTACAGAGGTGTTTCCAAAATCACCCCAACTTCTCCCCAGCACAACGGGTCGGGAAAGCCCTTCCACACCGCGTGCTGGAGCCCGCTTCCCTGCCACACTCCTCGCTTCCCTCCACGGCCACCCTCACATGCGAATGACCCAGCAAGCGCTCCCCTCCCGCGGCCGCCTCCCCGCCTCCATCCCCCAGCGGCAGAAGCGACTCCATTCAATCGCAGGCTCCGCCGTGGGCCCGGCGCGCCCGCCGCCTCCCGGGCTCGCCTCCCGCGGCCTCCTCCCGCCCCGCCGCGCCGCCGCCCGACCCTCGGCCCCGAAGACACAGTCGACTTACCCAGAAATTGAACCAACTGCTTCTTCCTTCCTTGTCGAGGATTAGGGCGAGGGAAGGTGGGGAGGGGGAAAAAGGGGAGGAAATCAAGGTGGGTTTCAGTTTTCCCACCTTAAAAAAAGGAAATTAAAAAAACGGAGAGAAGGGCAAAAAGAAGCTCAATATTTACTATTCCAGGGACACCTCCCCCCAACGCACACACACCCACCCGCCCCCCCAAAAAAGAAGGGGAATTAATCTGAGCGACAAATGCTCCCGCCCGGCCGTGGAGTGAGGAAAGGGGGAGGGGAACGGGGTCAAGTCTCAAAGATTCAGCCCCAGGGGGACCCCTCCAGCCACAGGGGGCAGCAGGAGCGACAGGAGTAGGGGGTGTAGAGTCCACACGGTCGGGGGGACGCTCTGCTGCCAGGTGCAGTCCGACTCCCCCCTACCAAAACACGGCTCCTACTCTCACGCGGCTCCGGCGCTGGGCCCCCCCACCCAGGCTCGCCTAAACTTTCCCCCCTTCTCTTGCTCCTCAGCGACTGGTGGCTCCCCCCTCCCCCTCTGGGTGGTTGCACGGACTGCAGCAGCAAAGACTGGAACAAGCACCGCCGCCGGGGCTGTAGCTACTGTTGCTCTTGCTGATGCTGTAGCTCCCGCTGCTCCTGCCGCGGCCGCTGCAGCCGCTTCTCCCCCTCCTCCTAGTGCCTCAAACTCGGAACCGGTTGAAACCGGTTCAGACTGGGAGATTCCATCTCGGTTGAGTTTTCAGCCCATGGCGCCGCGGAGCGTTTGGAACCTGGGCCTCCGCCCCCAGCCCGCCTGCCCATTGGCCGATTCCAGCGACAGCCGCGCCATCGGCCTATCTTTTATTGGTTGCAGTGCCTGTCAATCCTTTCTCAAAGCTCCACACGAGCCTGCCGCTTCGGCCCCCGCCTCTTTCCAGCAGCGATTTGCCTGCAGAGTGGGGGAGGGGAGGTGGGGCGGGTCAAAAAGGAGTGAGGAGGGAGGTGGAGGAGGAGGTGGGACCAAGAACTGAGCCGAGCAGAGAAGGGAGCGAACACAAGCCTCATGGAGGATTGGCTCGATAAAGCTGCCAATCAAATGCAGCCCGCCCTCGACTTCCCTTCCCCCTTCCGCCTTTTCCCCTCCCCTTGCTTGGCTCGCAGGCCCGGCTCTTCTGGCCCGCTCATTGGCCGGACGCTTTTCGTGACGCGGAGGGTGGGGCGCCGCTCGGGAGCTGGTGGAGGCGCGAGTTTAAGTACAGCGCGCGGTAGCGTTCGCTCGGCTTTCACTCGTACCTACGCCGGCCTGCCTCAGCTGGCTGCCGCCAACCTGCCGAGGCCCGAGCCCGCCAGGACCTGGACCCGCCCCTGGAATGGGGGCTGCGCTCGGAGAAGAGAGGGCACACCCAGTTGTTTGTAAATCCGGGAGGGGGGGGGGGCGAAGGAGCCAAAAGAACTCGTCGAAGGCTAATTCTAGGCCTTACACCTTTCTAATCCTTTTGGGGCCCAGGAACTGAGGGTAAGACTAGCAGGAGAAAAGGTTACCGATGTGCAGCGAGACATGCAATTTTGGCGACTCTTGATGTCAGAGTCCTGGGAAAGGTACCCTTAAAGTTTTAAATCTCTCTCCGGACTGGAATTTGGCGGCTTAAACTAACTTCCTAAAACCGAAACACTGTAACACGAATTTTCTTTGGGTGTGCTTGTATACCAAATGAGCCCCACCTGGTGCCCTTGATCTGCCACGTTTTTTTTCAGTTTAGCTGCACACATGTGAACATTACCAAATAGTATTTTCTTTGAAAGTCACGCACATGGCCTTTCACGTGGTTGCCTCGTTTGTCCCCAAGTGTCCTCCAAATCAGCTTTGCAGTTTTTTTTTTTTTAAGAGGGACCGTGAGAGAGAATTTGAGAATTTAACTTTACGTTTTCATGTGACTTCACTGCTCCACACTTCGTTGTGTATGTGGTGCTGGGATTCGAACCTGTGGCCTTGCACATGCCTGGCAAACACCGAAACTGCTCAGCCACTGCTCCAGCCCCTGCAGATTGTTCTTAAGAAAGAGCAAGCTACCTTCCAAAATTTACTAGGCCCATTGTGCCACCAAGAGGCAGAAAAAACAACTTTTCTTCAGCAAGTCCTCACGAAGGACAATGGCTAGTATCAAAGCAAAAATTAAGGATAACTCCCTCTCTCCTCCAACAAAGAAAAACTTAATGCTTAGATGTACTGATTGGCTTTCAGATCTAAGATTTTTAACTTATTGCCTTAGTAATATCAAACCATAATATATAATGTATATTGATCATTTGGAATACTTTGATTCTTTTAAGGAGAAAACCCAAGATGTTCTATTTTAAAAATAGGAAACAAGTTCCCCACGTTTAGCCCTTTGACCAAGCCCTCCAATTTTTTGGATGGCAAAATAATAGGACTAAGGAATGGAGCCTTGGCTCAGCGATTGGAGTGCTTGCCTGACATGCCTAAGGACCCGGATTTAAACTATAGCACCACGTACAAAACTAAGAGAAACAAAGGCCGGATGAAAAATAAAACGGATTCTCTGATACTTAAAAAAAAAAAAAATAGTAATAAGAATAAAAATCAACTTGGGGGCGCTTGCCTGGCGTGTAGGCGTATGCAAGTTCAAACCCCAGCACCACCTACGCAACAAAGCATTGGAGCAATGAAGGCCACGTGAAAAACTAAAAATTGATTCTCTCTCTCTCTCTCTCCCCTCCCTCCCCCCCCCCTTTTTTTCTTTTTAAATCAACTGGGGGGCTGGAGCCCTGGCTCAGCAGTTGGAGCATTTGCCTGGCATGTGCAAGGGACCTGGGTTCAAACCCTAGCGCCACATACACAAGTGTTGGAGATACAAAAGCCAAATGAAAAAATTAAGTTAATTTTCTCCCTCTAAAAAAAAAAAAGTTAACTAGTGACACAGGGACTTGGGAGACTGAGGCAGAAATATCTAGTTTGAGGCCTGTTTAGCAACTTAGCCTCTGTCTGGAAAAATAAAGGCTGGGGTGGGAAGATGGGGATATGGAATGGTGACTCCGTGGAACAGTGCTTGCATGGCATGCCAGGGACCTGGGTTTCAACCCCAGCATCACATACTAAGTGTTGGAGAAACAAAAACCAGATGGAAAAATAAAAATAAATAAAATTGATTCTCTCTCATTCTCTTAAAAATAAATAAAAAGGGCCAGGAATGTAGCTCAATGCTAAAATGCCACTGGGTTCAATACCCAGTACCAAAAAATAACCACTAACTGAAACCTGACTTTGCTCAGTGTGATATTGGACAAATCACCTCTACCTCTTTGAGCATCAGGTTCCCTCTTATGGTTTAAATGAAACTATTTGTCAAGATGGAGTTAAAGATCAAATGGAAGGGGGCTGGAGCAGTGGCTCAGTAGTTACAGCTGTGCGAGTATACAAGTTCAAACCCCAGCACCATGTACACAACAGGGTGTTGGAGGAACGAAAGTCACATGAAAAACTAAATTTAAAAATTAATTTGCCAGGGGCTGGAGCGGTGGCTCAGTGGTTTCGGCGCTTGCCTGGCAAGCACGAGGACCCGGGTTCAAATCCCAGCACCACGTACACAACTGAGTGTTGGAGCAACTAAGGCCATGTGAAAAACTAAATAAAGTTGTTTCTCTCTTTCTGTCTCTCTCACTGTCCCTCTCTCTTTATAAAAAAAAAAAAAAAAAAAAATTAATTTGCCAAAAAAAAAAAAAAGAAAGATCAAATGGAGGGGCTGAAGTGGTGGATCAATAGTTACAGTGCTTGCCTGGCATGCTCCAGGACGTGGGTTCAAACCCCAGCACCACATACACTGTGAAGTATCAGAGCAATGTAAACCAGATGAAAAACTAAATAAAATTGATTTTAAAAAAGATCAAGGAGCAATAGAACCCATTGAAGCACTATGTGGATTGTAAAAGTGAAATATTCTGTTTGTGGTCCCCTTTGACTTTTTTAACCCATCTTTATATATACCCCCAGACATATCTCTCTGACCTTAGTGAATCAGATACTAATATTTTACCCATCCATTTTGCCTAGAATTAGTCTAAATGAACCATTCCATATAAAACTTATTAGCAATTGTAAAAACAAGTAACAGGGAGAGATAAATTGATCACTATTTTCAGAAATGAATTTAGAACCCAGGTCTGACATACTGTGTGTCTAAAATTTTTTCATTGAGTTCATTAGTTGGAAGCAAACAAATTTCAAACCTTGAAATATAATATAGATAAGAAAAAGTAAGTAACATATTGAGTACCTGCCTACTGTCCAGCAGAGTGTTGGATACCTTTTGTACAATGTTTTTATTGAATTCTCACAGACCTAAGAGATAGTTATTATTTTGCATTTATCTTTCACTCTTACTTTTTTTTCTCTTTCTCCCTCTAGCTCTTTTACTTTCTCTCCCTCTCTCACACACACACACATGTAAGCCCATCTCACCCCATGTTTCTTTATCTTCTTTTTCTGGGGGAGGGGCAATACAGGGGATTGAACCCAGGGATGCTCTACCATTGAGCTACATCCTCAGAACCTTTTATAATTTGAGTTAGGTCTCACCAAATTGCCCAGGTTGACCTCAAATTTGCAATCCTCCTTCCTCAACATGTAGAGTCACTGGGATTACAGACATTCACCTCTGCACTGGGCTCTAGTTCATGTTATCTTACAAAATATAAACTCATCAGAAATAGGGGCTGGGGGCTGGAGCATGCGCAAGGACACGGGTTCAAACCCCAGCACCACGCACAGCAAAGTGTCAGAGCAATGAAAGTCACATGAAAAACTAAATAAAATTGATCATCTCTCTCTGTCTCTCTCACTGTCTCTCTTTTTAAAAAAAATCTTTACAAAAAGAAATAAAAGAAATAGAAACCCATAAATTCCTTTACTTATCACTTTTTTCTAATTTTAAAAATTGTTTTTAATTTAAAAATAATGCGTGACCATGATTAACAATTCAGACAATAGAAAAGCAAG
This sequence comes from Aplodontia rufa, assembly GCA_004027875.1. Lineage (NCBI taxonomy): Eukaryota > Metazoa > Chordata > Mammalia > Rodentia > Aplodontiidae > Aplodontia > Aplodontia rufa. The sequence goes on from PVKS010008273.1 coordinate 17,882, forward strand.
CATCTATAGTAAAAAGAGAAAGTCTCATTCATATACATCCCATTCTTCTTTCCTGCCTGGAGGCAATCATCAAATGTATACTTTGAGATTTCTGTATACTTTGAGATTTTCTATGCATTTATAACCATTTGCTTTGTGTTTTGTTCAATGTACATATGACGTATTTTTCAGCAATTTGATTTTAATTTAATAGGTAAGAATGTGTAAATACACCTCATCCTTGTTAATAGTCCTATAGTCTTCTCCATCTTCTCAGTACCATATATGAGTCAATCATTTTCCCACAGGGGGACAATTAGGTTATTTCCTGTTTTCCCTCGGACATGTAAAGCTGCAGAGAGTCTCTCCGTACAGTTATCTTTGGGCACAAATGTGGCTACATCTCCAGATTAAAGTCCTAATTACTATGTCAAAGACCATGTGTCTTTGTCCTGATTTGGTACTGTCAAGGTGTCCCCTGAATGATTTTATCAATTTACCATACTATATAAATAGCACCTGTTTGTTCTGTATCAAAGTTGTAAATATTTGCTATTTCCATTTATGGGTGATGAAATTATGAAGAAACTGTAAGAAAGTTTGCACGAGCGTCTGATACTTCATAGGAGCAAAAATAGCATTTTAATTTGACCTTTTGTGGATATTGTTCCTTTTGTGTATTCTCTGAGCTCTGAAGGTGATATCCTCAAACTAAGCACAAAGAATGCACAAATTATAAAATTAAAACCCTGTATAATGTAGTTTCAAAAAATTAAAGTTAAGGGGCTTGGTGCGGTGGCTCGGAGGTTACAGCACTTGCCTGGCATGCACAGGTATGCGAGTTATTCAAACCCCAGCACCACACACACAGCAAAGTCTCGGAGCATCGAGAGCCACATGAAAAAATAAATAAAAATTGATTCTCTCTTTTTAAAAAAATTAAAATTAAGGAATGAGTAAATTTTAATAACAATTGAGCAATTAATATAGTGAATCCATTGTTAACTATAGTGAATTTAATAACATTTGCTGTATTTGAGAAAACATCACTTTGCGCTCAAGGATATAGCAGTGACATTGAAACATTCAGTTCTTCCCATCAGCCATGAAAACAGGTACTGGAATGAACAATGAACATACCATGAGTTTGACTCACTGTGTACATAATATATTGAACACGAATTCACAATTCCATAGGTATTTTTTTCCCAATGAATCTGTAAGACATTTTTGTGACTGTAAGACTGAAGACACAAAGACTTATTTCTTTAGGAGAAACATTAGAAACATTTCTTCATTCATGCACGTCTTTTTTTTTTGAACCAGGGATTGAACCCAGGAGTGCTTAACCACTGAGCCACATCCCCAGCCTGTTTTATTTTGAAACAGGGTCTTACTAAGTTGCTCAGAGCCTTGCTATGTTGCTTAGGCTGGCTTTGAACTTGTGGTCCTCCTGCCTCAACCTCCTGAGCCACTAGAGTTACACACATGCACCACTACACTCAGTTTTATAAAGAGCTTACAAGGAAATTGTTTTTGCTTTAGAAATACTCATAAGGATGCTGGACATGGTGGCAAATACCTGTAATCCCAGCAAGGGAGGCTAAGGCAGAAGGGTTTGAAGTTTGAGGCTAGCCCCAGCAACTTAGACACTATCTCAAAATAAAAAGGGGCTGGAGCAGTGGTTAAGCACCCCAGGGTTCAGTCCCCAGTAACACAAAATAAATAGGTAAATAAAATAAAGAAATAGGGTGTATCACGTCATATCGTTAGATTTCAAAACCATTCCCTAGCTAACTCAAATGAAAATATAATTATGTAGAATGCTGGAGCCTGAGTAGAAGAGAAAGAGGTGCCCACCTTTTTAATAAAAAAATTCACCTAGGATGGCATAGTTCAGATTGCAACTCTATTCTGTTACTCAATTTAAAGTGTTGAAAATGTTTTTGGAAAATGACTATGAATATTCTGTCTGTGGAGTTAAGTACCATTATCATCAAAACCTTGGTAAATAATCTGCATGGAGTCTATGAACACTCAATCAGAAGCAGAATCAGCAATTGTCTCAAAGGAAGTTATTGTCTTGTTTGTTTGTGTGTTTGTTTTTAGTTGTACTTGGGATCAAACCAAGGGCCTTTTATTTGCTAGACAGACTCAACAACTGAGCTACATCGATACTACCGCCTTTTTAAGAACATACAGAAAAAGCATCTAAAGAGACTTGATAGTCTGAAAACTTTATTCTGTTCTATGAGGTGACATTCAACCACAGATCACCAGATTCTGTGACTCATTGAGAAATGAAAGATGAAGTATTATTTAACTGGGATCATTCATAGAGAAGACAGGGAGAGCCATACTTGATTTTGCTGAAGCATTTCTGCCCCAGAAATAAAAATAACTAGCTGGGGTTGAAGGTTCACTCTAATAGTCAATTTGGACTACTACAGCAAAGTGTCATGTTCTGAGTGTCTTAACACATTTATTGGGGCTGGGGAAAGTGGGTCAGTGGTAGACTGGTAGACATTTGCCTAGCAGTGTGAGTTCCTGGGTTTAATCCCCAGTACAAAAAAAATCTTACAGTTCTAGAGCCTGGAAGTCCAAAGGTCAGGGTGCCAAGTGAGGTTGAGTTCTCTTGGGGATCTTCTTCAGGACTGCAGACTGCTGACTTCTCCCTCACATGAAGGAAAGATGAAAGGGCTAGAGCTCTCTAGGGTTTCTTCTATAAGGCACTAATCTCATTACGTGGGCTCCATTCTCATTACCTAATTACTATCCAAAGGTCCCACCTTGTAATATTTCCTAATGCTATATTACATTAGGGGAAAAGGTAGAATTTCAACTTATGGATTTGGCAGGGAATGTAAACATTAAGTCTACTGCAATTTTTTGTGTGTGGGGGGGTGGTAGTGGAGATCGAACCCAGGGGTGCTTTACCACTGAACTAGTTCTCCGACCCTTTTCTATTTTTTTATTTTGTTTGAAACAAGGTCTCACTAAATTGCCAGAGCAGACAATCCTCCAGGCTCAGCCTCCTGAGTTGCTGGGATTCTATGCCCAACATGTCCATTGTGATTTATAGTTGGAAAGGTGAAGTTGGTATCTGTAGGCTGGAAGAATACACCACTTCTTTTTTTTTTTTTTTTTTCTTTTCCTTTTAATGAGAGAGAGGGACAGTGTGAGAGAGAATCAGTTTTATTTAGTCTTTCATGTGTCCTTTGTTACTCCCATACTTCGTTGTTTACGTGGCGCTGGGGTTTGAACAGTGTCCTTGTGCATTACAGGCAAGCACTGCAATTGCTGAGCCACCACTCCAACCCAGAATATGTCACTTCTTACATAAAAAAAAAAATTCCAGGGCTGGAGCAGTGGCTCAGTGGGTTAAGGTGCCTGTCTGGTGTGCACAAGGACCCTGGTTCGAACCCCAGCACCACATACACGCAGAAATGTCTGAGCAATGAAGACAACATGAAAAACTAAATAAAATTGATTAAAAAAAATTCCATTATGTGTTAGGCAATGAAAAACAGAAAAAGAAATAAAATAAGGGATGACACATCCATTTGTTCAATAAAGATATTGAGAGCCCACCATTTGCCAGTCACTTTTCTTAGGACTGATGTTTTCAGAGGAAACAAACTCTACAAAATTTCCTGATTTTGTTGAATTTGACTCAAATGGAGGACACCAGAAGTAAATAACATAAATAAGTCAAAGAATAGCAGGTTGCATAGTGATAAGTGCTACAGAGTGGATCATGGCGCCATGTTTGGTGGGCCATGCCTATAACCTCAGTGACTCAAGGCCTGAGACAGGAGGATTGCAAGTTCAAGACCAGCCTCACCAATTTATCGAGGCCCTAAGCAACTTAGCAAGACCCTTTCTCAAAATAAAAAATATTAAAAAGGGATGGGGATGTGGCTCAGCCTCTGGGTTCAATCCCTAGTACCAAAAAGAAAAAATGTGGATCAGGGTAGTGGAATAAGAAGTGTAGGGATGGCTACAATTCTAAATAGGGTGGCTGGGGAAGGCATCACCTAGAAAGTAAAAAATTAAGAACAATGAAGAGATTGGGGATATGCCTCGTAGTAGGGCACCTGCCTAACACACTTGCCGTGGGTTTGAGCCCTAGCAAAGCACACACACACAAACACACACACACACACACACGCACATATAAATGTACTATTAAATAAATTGTATTTAAAATAAAGCTGGCTAGGCACAGTGATGCATACCTTTAATCCCAGCTATTTGGGAGACTGAAGCAGGAGGACAAAAAGTTCCAGGACACCCTCAGCAATTTAGGGAGATCCTATCTCAAAATAAATAAGAAAAAGGGCTGAGGACATATTCACTGGTAGAGTGTCACTGAGTTCCATCCCATCTCCCACCCTACACACACTCCAAAAAAATAAAAAACACAAAAACCTCACAACTGTGACTTCTTAATTTTGTTATTGCATGTTACTGTTATCTGTGCTCTTAACATCAATAATAGCTGCATCAGAGAAATGGGATATAATGATATGTTACTTCCTTATCTCTTCACAACTGCAGTTTGTGACATTGGTTGCTTGGTGGTACCATGGAAGTCAAGGAAAAGTCAGGACTTTTTCCCTTTAGTGC
>PVKS010008273.1:22589-40055 GCA_004027875.1 Aplodontia rufa
TGAGGGAATGTGGGGGTTTATCATAGTTTATTGTAAATGCCTTGGCTTTCCTCTCTTTCCTTTTTTTCAAGGACACTTTACCACTAAGCTACATCCCCAAACATTTTTAATTTTTATTTTAAGACAGGGTCTCACTAAGTTGCTGAGGCTGGCTTTGAACTTGTGATCCTCCTGCCTCAGTCTCCCAAGTTGCTAGATTTACTGGCAGTGCCACAGAGCCCAGATCTTTTTTAGCTTTTACAATCATATAAAGTCCTAGAAATTAATACTGATGAGAAAATGCTACTGAAAATGAAATTCTGTGATATTATGACTGAACAAAAGCAGAAAAGCAACTAGATGCCATTGTAAACAAAGCCCATTTACTTTCTTTAATTTTCACTACTAGCAGGTCGGTCTAACTCTTTGTCCTGTATTGAACTGTCAGTCTGCAGTTCTAGTTGATCATGGGAAGAGATTCAGGTATTCATGCCAAACTGAAAAAGCAGACAAGAGTACTTTATGGGAAGCTAAAGCAAGAGGATCACAAATTCAAGACAAGACTTGTGAGACCCTGTCTCAAAATAAAATTTTTAAAAAAGGCTGGGGATGTAGCTCAGTGGTAGGATGCTTTTGGGTTCAATTCCTAGGACCATGAAAAAAAAGAGTAGTAGGAACTTATTATCAAATTTTGGTATGATTTTATCAATATTATGTTTCAATATCTTACTCTCATAAAGAACAAAATAAATTCTAACAATAGTAACTGTCCTATCAGTCATTCTGACTTTAGAAGAAATGAACTTAACAAAGTTAGTGAATCTTCTGGGTGTGGTGGTACATGCCTATAATCTCAGTGGCTTGGGAGACTGAGGCAGGAGAATAACAAGTTCAAAGACAGCCTCAGCATTGTAGGGAGGCCCTAAGGAACTTAGTTAGACACTGTATCAAAATAAAAAATAAAAATAAAAAATGGGCCAGGGGATGTGCCTCAGTGGTTAGGTACCCCTGGGTTCAATCCTTGGTACCAAACAAACAAACAAACCCCAACAAAGTTAGTGAATCTACTTCAGTGGTTATCAATAGATAGTAGTTTTGTCCCCACAGGAGATATTTAGTAATCAAATACTGTCCCACATAACAGCATCATCAGCTAATCAAATAGCACATTTCAGGTAGGTTAAAGGGTGAAGGTAATAATAAAAAGAAATTTAAGGCTGGGTATGGTGGTGCACACCTGTCATCCAGCAACTTGGGAGCCTGAAGCAGGAGGATTGCAAGTTCAATGCCAACATCAGCATTTTAGGAAGTACCTAAGCAACTTAGCAAGACCCTCTCTTAAAATAAAAGGTAAAAAGGGCTGGGAATATGGCTCAGTGGTTAAGCACCCCTGGATTTAATCCCCAATGCTAAAAAAAAAAAAAATTCAATAGTGGCTAATTTATAGACCTTTTATCACAACTGGTCAAGGAGAGGCTGCTACTAGCATTTAATGGGTAGATGCCAGGGAGGCTGCAAAACGTCTTACAATGCACAGGACAACCCTTAGAACAATGAAGTATTCAGCCCAAAATGTCAGTAGTGCAGGGATTAAGAAATAAAATGCTCAAAGAAATTATCCTGGCCCACTAGAGGGGGAAAGAAAGCTGACTCAAGATTAGTGCTATTCAAACATTATTGTAAATGGCAATAAGCCAGGAAGCCTATGGAAATGCACATTCTGATCAGAAGGTCTGGGGCAGGGAGGAGATCCTGAGATTCTTTTGTTTCTTTGTTTAGTTTTGCTTTGTTTTGGTACCAGGGATTGAACCCAGGGTACTCTATCACTGGGTTATATCCCCATTCTTTTTTATTTTTTTATTTTGAATCAGGAGTCTCAAAAAGTTGCTGAGGCTAGTATGAAATTTGTAATTCTCCTGCCTCAGCCTCCCAAATTGCTGGGATTATAAGGCATGTGCTACCATGCCCAGGAAATTCTCCATTTTTAACCAATTTCCAGGTGATGTTGATGTCAATAGTACATGGACCACTTTGGGTAAAGAGGTGCTAGAGTAATGGTATCTGGTAGGGTAGGAAAAGGACAATTCATTAAGAATTTTAACTGAAGAGACCCAAAAATTAAATTTCAGGTAATGAAATATATACGTTTTACTGGGTTCATAAAAAAAAGCATGTTATTTTTAGGTATTATTTTGTAATTCCCACTGAGAGATTTTTTTTTTTAAACCAGTGGTTGAAGATTGAATCCCAGAGCACTTTACCACTGAGCTACATCTCAACACTTTCAATTTTTTTTTTTTTTTTGAGATAGGGCCTCACTAAGTTACTTAGGAACACACTAAGTTGCTGAGGCTGGCTTTGAACTTGGGATTCTCCTGTCTCAGCCTCGTGAGCCACTGGTATTACAGGTGTGTGCCACGACACCTGGCACTTTGAACTGATTTCTGCATGCTTACTGAGAATGACAGATCAAACAGCAGAAAGCTGTGGCTAGAACAGTGGCTCAGTGGTTGGAGCCTGGCATGCAGGAGGACCCAGGTTCAAACCCCAAAACCACATACCCAACTAAGTGTTAGAAAAACAAGGCCAAGTGAAAAAATAAAATTGATTCTTACTCTCTCCCTTTCTCTCTTAATCAAAAATAAATAAATAAATAAAAGTAAAACAGATGATAAACCTAGAAGCCCAGCCAGAGAGCACCAGGTGAAGGTAATAATAAAAATGGCAGATGTCATAGTGGCTAACATTTATTGAGCACTTACTATGTGCCCAGAACTTTTCTATGTAATTTGTCATATTTAATCATTTAATCTTCACAATAATCCAGTTAAGTAGGAACTAATATTATTGTCATATTAATATGGGGAAATGGACAGAGAAAGTTAAAGTATTTGAAAATAAAGTAAGAAAAAAATAAGGATACCCTTTTTTTTTTTTTTTAAAGAGAGAGGGACAGTGAGAGAGACAGAGAAAGATAGAAACAACTTTATTTAGTTTTTCACATGGCCTTAGTTGCTCCAACACTCAGTTGTGTATGTGGTGCTGGGGTTTGAACCCGGGTCCTTGTGCTTGCCAGGCAAGCGCCGAAACCTCTGAGCCACCGCTCCAGCCCCTAAGGATACCCTTATACAGATTAATAAATAAATAAAGTGAATGAATGAAGTGTAAGGAAGTATCTTAGAAAGAATAAACCTTTTTGCTTTTATTCTTTTCATTTGGATACAAATTTCATAATATTGGGGTGGGAGGAAGAATAAAGAGAAATACCATTTCCTGAAAGGATTGGAACACATAGGTATAATAGGGTCACTTTTTCAAAAAACTTTATTATAGCCTGTCCAAATTGGAAATTTTCAGGTTCTCTTAAAATATATTCCAGAGAAAAAGAGTTAACATAAATCCTAGAAGTTAGCTGCATATTTATCTAGTATTTATTTAACTACTCTATTACCTTAAACCAGAGAAATGTTGAAAAGCCAGAGACATATTTCAATAACAGGTACCACATTGGCTCAGACATTTTTTGAAAATTGTAACAATTCATGGAATATTTTCTTAAGAATAGTTTCACATCTTAGACTTTAGCGTATACCCAATAATTTCACTTTCATGAGGAACAAATCACTTTTGAAGAACAGTGTAGCATGATTTGCCAATACAATTTGATTTGTAATGTAAGCAGAGCGTGAACATTTTCAAAATCATAATATTTGGACCACTCTTCTTTTTGCAGTTCTAAGGATTAAACCCAGGGCCTCTCACATGCTAGGTAATTGCTCTGCCACTAAGCTCAGGTCTTGTAAATTTTTATTTTGAGGGGCTGGAGTGGTGGCTCAGCAGTTACAGCGCTTGCCTGGCATGCATGAGTACGTAAGTTTAAACCCCAGCATCATGTGTACAACAAAGTGTTGGAGCAACGAAATTCACATGAAAAACTAAATACAAATTGATTCTCTGTGTGTGTGTGTCTCACTGTCCCTCTCTCTTAAAAAAAATTTTTTTTAAATTTTGAGACAGGGGCTTGCTAAGTTGACTGTGTAATCCTGCCTAACCTCCTAAGTAGCTGGCATTACAGGTGATAGCATTACCACCACCTGGCTCCAGTAAGTCTTTCATGATACTTTGCTTTGCCTGTGGATATCTACACTAATGGACACTATAAAAAGTATTTTAAAGGCCTGGAGTGGTAGCTCAGCAGTTGGAGAGCTTGCCTGACATGCATAAGGCCCCGGGTTCAAATCCCAATACCACACACACAATTAAGTGTCAGAGAAACAAAAGCCAGATAAAAAACTAAATAAAATTTCTTCTCTCTCTCTCTCTCTCTTTATCCCCCTCTATCTCTTAAAAAAAAATTAAAATCCTGCATATGCATGCCTATATAATCTCAGCGACTCGGAAGACTGAGGCAGGATTACAAATTCAAAGCCAGCCTTAGCAATTTAGCAAGGCCCTATCTCAAAATTAAAAAGGTTGGGGATTGGGGCTGGAGTGGTGGCCCAGAGGTTTCGGTGCTTGCCTGGCAAGCATAAGGACCCGGGTTCAAACCCCAGCACCACGTACACAACTAAATGTTGGAGCCACTAAAGCCCTGTGAAAAACTAAATAAAAAAGTTGTTTCTCTCTCACTGTCCCTCTCTCTTTAAAAAAAAAAAAAAAGGTTGGGGATATAACTCAGTGGTTAAGCACCCTGGGTTCAATCCCTGGTACCAAAAAAAGTATTTTAATTATTATTATTTTGTTTTAATGATTTTTTTTTTTTTTAAAGAGAGAGGGATAGTGAGAGAGAGAGGATCAATTTTATTTAGTTTTCATATGGTTTTTGTTGCTCTGACATTTTACTATGCATGTGGTACTGGGGTTCAAACCCATGTCCTTGTGTATGCCAGGCAAGCACCATAACCTCTGAGCCACTGCTCCAGCCCTGCTTTAAGAGAAAGGGATAGTGAGAGAGAGCAAGAATAAATTTTTATTTAGGTTTTTTTTTTTTTTTTAATGTGGCTTCATTGCTCCAACACTTGGTTGTGTACATGGTGTTTGGGTTTTAACTTGTGTCCTTGTGCATGTCAGGCAAGCTCACTGTAACCACAGAGCCACCGCTTCAGCCCCTCCAGCCCTGTTTTAATGATTTTTAACCTATTTTGAGATCAGTGATGGCTGAAGTATTTGAAAATATTGAAGTCTTTTGTATATAGGTCAAATTATACCAAAGGACATGTTGAAAGTAGTTTGCCTAATAATTTAACTATTGGATTTTCATTGTTGTTGTTATGCTTATGTGGTACTATGGATTATACCCAGGGGTGCTCAACCACTGAGCTATATCCCTAGATCTGTTTTGAGATGGGTCTTGCTAAATTGCCCAGACTGGCCTTGAATTTATAATCCTCCTATTTTAGCTTCTGGAAGGGTTAGGATTACAGGTGTGAACTACTGTGCCTGACTAACTATAGGTTTTCTGTAGAACCTAAATACACTTTCTGTACTCATCACAAATGCACCATACAACCTTTTCTTTCTAGATTGTTTACACCAAAACAAAGAACACTTCTTTCTCTTCTCTAGGTAACAGTAGAATTTGCAGAGAGAAGGTGAGCAGAAGGTGAGCAAATAAAGCGGGCAAGGGTTCGTGAGGCTGAAGCTGAAGCAGCCTGGTGACTTGGAAACAAATGGCCGCCGTGGCTGGAGGGGGTATGCAGTTCTAGGCTGAAAGGCATGAGCTTCGGGGGAACCACATGCTGTCCAGAAGGCTGAGACAAAACAACCCTACAGGCCCACCAAACTGAGGAAATAGAAATCAGTGCTGGGCTGCCTTCAGAGGCAATGAGGTGGGAGACAATGAAGATCACCGATTTAATTACCCATGTGCCATTTGCAATGTTCCCAGCAGCAGCAGCATCTTTGTGATCTGCCAGTGGGCTCAATTCAGGGAAGTTCATGGAGAAGCAAAATGGGGGATCTTATGAATGACACCAGTGTAAACAGTTCCAGCTTTTTCCTACATCACCAGGATACATACCTCCCTATCAAGTGCAAAAGTTTCAGTGTTCTAGTTGGAAAGAGTAGGTCAGGAGGCCAAGAAACCCACACCATACAAATTAGTCCAGGGATTCAGAGAGCATCCCAAGGTCCTGCAATTAGTTTAGCATTTACAAAACCTAAGGAGGTCCACAACAACCTTGGGTTTCTGAGGAATTCATGTGTCCACTGCTAGGGCTGGTAAAGCCTGGAGGCAAGTCAATGGAATCCTTCATTCAGTCATGTCACAATAATCTATCCAGTCTTACCTCACAGTACTGTCAGCTCTGATGCTACAGAAAGATACAGTAAAGCAAAACCTAATCCTTAAAGTAAATAAACCTGAAATGGCCCAGCAAGGGGCAGTTGAACATTTAATTTTATTTATGTATTTATTTATTTTTGTGGAAGTAGGAACTGAACCCAGGGGCAATCTAACCCAATGAGTTAAATCCCCAGCCTTTTTCTTTTCTTGTTTCATCTGGGTTTTGTTTTTTTTTTTTTTTTTTGACACAGTTGTGTATGTGGTGCTGGGGTTTGAACCTGAGTCCTAGCGCACACCAGGCAAGCAACCATAAACTGCTGAGCCACCGCTCCAGCGCCTCCCCAGCCCTTCTTTATCTTTTATTTTTTTAAAGACAGAGAGAAAGAATCGATTTTATTTATTTCTTCCATCTGGCCTTTTTTTCTGCAGTTCTTAGTTGTGTATGTGATGTTGGGGTTTGAACCCAGGTCCTCACACTTGCCCGGCAAGCACTACAACTGCTGAACCACCCCTCCCAACCCTTAATTTTTTAATTTTGAATTGGGATCTCACTAAGTTGCTGAGGCTGGCCTGGAACTTGAGATCCGCCTGCTTTAGCCTCCCAAGTCACTAGGATTACAGGCCTGAGCCACCACGCCTATCCAGTTGGACATTTAAACAGTTCATCATCTTTCCATCACAAGAGACTTATTCCCATTGCCTCGTCGAGAATGTAGTCTGCAGCCTATTTGGATTCCCAACCTTATGTTATTGAGTTCAGCAGGGCCAGCTGGCCCCTCAGGCCGAATCCCTAGGGAAGGAAACGTGAGTGCCCTTCCATAGTCCGAGACTAGAAAGAAAACAGGGTTTCCTTGTCCTGTCCTTCAAGGCTTTTTTACATCTTAAACTGCAGTTCTCTCCAGAGAAGCACCAAACAACTACAGGCAGCCTAAGGCCATCAGGGGCAGCTCCTAAGAGTCATCTAGTCTCTGTCTTTAGGGAAGCAAAACTGAGGATGGGACAAGTGTTATTTCTCCCTTCTGTTTTTTTGGGGGGGTTTTGGGTTTGATTTTTTTTTTTTTAAAGGTGGTAGGGGGAATGAGAGAGAGAGGATCAATTTTAGTTTTTCATGTGGCTTTTGTTGCACTGACACGTCATTGTGTCTATGGTGCTGGGGTTCTAGACAAGGGCCATACCTCCTAGCCACCACTCCAGCCCTCTCCCTGTAGTTCTTACAGATGAATGGTGTGGGTGGAAGAGTGCTTTCAGGCATGGAAGCTTTAGTTGGAGTGAAAGATTTGCAAACATATTTCTTGTGAAGTGAGGGTAGGAATTGGGGCAATGAACAAATAAGGGAAGAAAGCAGGACTACCAAAGGGACCTAAAAGGAATGTAGCTTAGTGGTAGAGTACTTGCCTAGCATGTAGAGGTCCTGGGTTCAATCCCTGCACAGTAGAAGATAGATACACCGATGATAGAAAGAAAGAAAAAGAACTGGTAGAAGGAGGGCAGTGATGAACCCTGCCACTCCTACAATCCAGAGAAAGAAGCAGAATCACATGCAGCTCTAAGAGGGTAACTAGCAGAATGCCATAATGAAGTTTTTGGTAGGGGAGCATGATAGAATTTGCTTTTATTGAACTCACTCAAAATAAGATCCCCCAGGTCTTCTGCACAACGTAATTTCCTTGGTTATTGAAGGTTGCAGCCAAATAACTTATACTGTAGAAAAGACTGGCATACAGCAAACATACAGCGTCTACTCAAGAGGCAGGAATATTTCTTTTATGAATTCCACATTTATATTCCAAATTCTGCTCCTACAGGATATATATGGTTCTATAGTAACTGTAGTATGGAGAGGTAAGTTGGAGCTGTACCCAAAAGAGAGAATTTTTCAGGACCAAACAATATTTTTCTAAATATTTCCACATTGTTTTAAAAATTAGAGTTACCAAACGGGCATGGTGGAGCTCACCTGTAATCACAGCAACTTGGGAGACTGAGGTACAAGGATCACAGGTTCTAGGTCAGCACCACCTCAGCAATTTAGTGAGACTCTCAGCAATTCAGCTAAATCCTATAGCAAAATGATAAAGGGCTGGGGATATAGCTCAGTGGTAAAGTGCCCCTGGGTTCAATCCCTATTACCAAAAAAAAAAAAAAAAAAAAAAGCGTAGGGGACAGTGAAAAATGTTTGGAACCAGAAGGTCTGGATTTCTTTCCCAGGTGAGCTCTCCACCATCTCTGAAGTGGTCAGACTACTAGAAGGTTACAGATGCCCTTTCTGGCTCAGTAACAATCTCTGTTTTCTTTTCTTTGTGAACATTACAACAGATGACGAGGCAAGGTTGCACATGCCTGTAATTCCAGCTACTGGGGATGGTCGAGCTGAGGCAGGAAGAGCACAGATTCAAAGCCAGCCTGAATAATTTAGTGACCTTGCCACAGAATGAAGGGCTGGGGATGTAGTTCAGTGGTAAAGTGCCTAGGTTCAATTCCCAATAACAATAAATAGATAGATACATAAGTAGACGATAAAAAATAGATAGATGATAGAACAGATAAGGAAGTGTAAGATTTTCTTTTTTCTTTTTTTTTTTTTTGCGGGGGGAGCAAGGGGGAGAGATACAGAATTGAACTCATGAATGTTTTCTACCACTGAGCTACATTCCCGGACCTTATTTTATTTTCAGACAGGGTCTCCCTTAGTTGCTTAGGGCCTCACTAATTGCAGAGGCTTGACTTTGAACTTGCCATCCTCCTGCCTAAGCCTCCTGAGATGTTGGGATTATAGGTGTGTGCCACCACACCTGCCTAATAGATATAAACTTAATAGAATTAATTTGCCAAAGAGGAAAAGCATCCCAGCAATTTTTTTTTTTTTTTTTGCCTGCAAAATCAAGCCTTAGCAATTTAACAAGGCCATGTTTCCTTTTTTTTTTTTTTTTTTTTTGGTACTAGGGGTTGAATCTAGAGGCGCTACATCCACAGACCTTTCTTAAGATATTTATTTTAGACAGGATCTTGCTAAATTGCTTAGGACCTTGCTGAGTTACTAAGGTTGATTTTGAAATTGCAGTCCTCCCATCTCAACCTCCCAAATTGCTAGGATTACAAGTGTGTGCCACCACGTGTGGCTGCAAGACCATGTTTCAAAATAAAAAAAAGGGGTGGGGGGCTGGACTGGTGGCTCAGTGGTTAAGGTGCTTGCCTGGCATGCACAAGGACAAGGGTTCAAACACCAGACCCACGTATACAATGAAGTGTCTGAGAAATGAAAACCAGATAAAAACTGAATGAAATTGATTCTTTCTATCTTAAAAAAATTAAAACTAAAAAAAAAAATGAAAAGGGTGGTGATATAGCTCAGTGGTAGAGTATCCTGGGTTCAGTTCCCAATACCACTAAAAAACCTGCGATAATATATATATATATATATTTTTTTTTTTAAAGAGAGAGGGAGGAGAGAATAAATTTTATTTAGTTTTTGATGTGGCTTTAATTGCTCCAAGACTTTGTTGTGTATGTGGTGCTGGGGTTTGGACTCATGTACTCGCACATGCCAGGCAAGCACAGTAACCTCCAAGCCACTGCTGCAGCTCAAAACTAATTTTTCAATCCAATCCCCTCTTAGTTCTGAGTTCTGTGACCACGTACAAGTAAGGAACCAACCTTCTCTGGCCCAACCTCCCCATCTGCAAAATGAATATAATAGGAGAGCTACTTCACAGCATCACTGTGAGAATTGGTAGTTAGTATATGCAATACCTGTAAAGTTTGAATCAAAGTGCCTAACTCTTTTTTTTTTTTTTTTTTTAAAGAGAGAGGGACAGTGAGAGAGACAGAGAAAGAGAGAAACACTTTATTCAGTTTTTCACATGGCCTTCGTTGCTCCAACACTTAGTGGTGTATGTGGTGCTGGAGTTTGAACCCGGGTCCTTGTGCTTGCCAGGCAAGCGCTGAAACCGCTGAGCCACCGCTCCAGCCCCGTGCCTAACTCTTAATAAGCATCCAATTCTCTTCTTCCTCCTCCTTTCTTTCTTTATTTTTTTTTCCTGACCTCTTTCTTTTTTTACCTCTTCTCAAACCACCATCACAAAACATGCCCACACTGTCTGGAGGTAGCCCACCCCTACACACCCTATAGAAAGAGTACCACACAACACATGGCAGCAGGTACCCCAAAGACTGGCACCTTGGCAATACTACATATTTTGAGATGAAGAAAACAGAAAACTGCACAAGTAAGGTGCTCACTCTGACCTCCCACCTTTCTCCTCTGAATCAGTCCATGAAAGAATTCTCTAAGCCTGGTGTGGTGAAATGTTTCTTGAAACATTTACTTTATCTGTTCTTGGCCAATTAATCCAAAAGGTCAACTATTTTGTAAACCCTTTTTGAGATTCACAGGCCTGTAATATACCAACTTAGGAGGCTGAGTCAGGAGGATTTCAAGTTCCAGGCCAGCCTGGGCAATTTAGAGGCCCTAAGCAATTTAGGGAAACCCTATACCAAAAATCAGTGAGCACTGTGATGCAAGCCTGTACACCAGGCAGCTTGGGAGGCTGAGGCAGGAGGATCACAAGTTCAAAGCCAATGTTGGCAATTTAGTGAGGCGCTAATAAGCAATTTAGTAAGACTCTACCTCAAAATAAAATATAAAAAGGGGTGCTGGGATGTAGCTCAATGGTTAAGGACTGCTGGGTTTATTCCCCAGTTTCAAAAAATAAAAATAAAAAATTGAAAGGTCTGGGGTGAGCTCAATGGTCAAGCTCCTTTATGTTCAATTCCCCATAATTACAAATATACATATATATTTTTAAAAAGCATGCAACATTGATTTAGCTGACCAGATGAGGCAGTGTTGCAGATGAAAAATGTTTATCTAACTCCTTCCAGAACCTGTTTCTCTGTTATAAAAATTTTAAACTTGAGCTTGAGATATGCACTTTGGCAGAAAGATGCTGGAAATTTATTGCGTTAGTCAGTTTTCCCTAACTGTGACAAAACACTTGATATAATAATTCTATAAAAAGTAAAGGTTTATTTTTGACTCACAGTTTGAGAGGTTTCAGTTCATAGTTGATTGGCCTGGCTGCCTTTGGGCCTGAAGTGCAGTGTCCAAAAAGTGTAGTGGAGGAACTGCTCACCTCACTGCAGCCAGGAAATTAAGAACTGCTTCTTCTGTTTATTGGTGGTTTTCCAGTCACTAGATGTTTTCTCAGTGTGTGTGTCTATGGTACCAGGCACCCAATGGCACCCAAAGACACTCTGTTTTCAGGATTCATCTTTTGTTCTACTGACAAATAGGACAAACTAGTTTCCAGATAATAATAAGACATTATGTTTATTACTTCATCAAAATGCAGTGTTTTCCTTGATTTACTTTTTATTTTATTTTTAAGTGAGAGAGAGGAAGAAAATCAATTTTTTATTTAGTTTGTCATCTGGTTTTCATTATTCCGACACTTAGTTGTGTATGTGGTAAAAATAAATAAATAAATAAAATTGATTCTCTCTTTCTTTCTCTCACTCTCTCCCTTTAAAAAAAAATTATTTGGACTAGAGCAGTGGTTCAGTGGTTTCGGTGCTTGACTCTCATGCATAGGGACACAGGTTTAAACCCCAGGACCATGTACACAATGAAGTGTCAGAGCAACTAAAGCCTAATGAAAAACTAAATAAAATTGATCCTCTCTCTCTCTCTCTCTCACTGTCCCTCTCTCTCTTCAACAAAATTAATTAATTAATTAATTAAATTATCAAAAAGCTACCCTTCGGGCTGGAGCACTTATGGCTCTTACTTGGCACATGAGAGGACATAGTTTCAAACCCCAGCACCAGGTACACAACAAAATGCTGGAGCAATGAAGCCCACATGAAAAACTAAATAAAATTGATTCTCTTTTTCTCTCTCTGTCCTAAAAACAACAACAACAACAAATAGCTACCCCTCATGGTCAAAGAATAGTTTTGTTACCCATGGTAACAAACCACTCTGCAACAGATTCTAGCACGTGGAACTCATTTTCAGAAGTTTGCAGTCTCTCCCTCCAGTGAGGAAATGTGTTTCAATAAGACATTTATGATCTTGACTGTTGACTTTAGAATTTTTATTATTTAGATTTATATGACTTGCAGTACCACGTTTGATATCTATTGCACTAATTATGTTATATAGCAATGGCTTTCCTCTTTTTCTTAGACGCTACTAGAAGGAAAATAAGAAAGATATTTCCCCCTATGTCAAAACTTTCTAAACAGAGATTCTTTGCTACTCAGCACTTTATGATGTCAGCAGTAATGTCAAGTTCTTTGTAAGATGAACAGAATAAAAATTATTCCAGAGTTTTAAACCATTTACTAGTACTGCTATTTTTATTTTGGTAAGAAAAACAGGATCTGTTGTTATATCATTTAAATTCTAATAACTTGGAGCTGAAGCAGTGGCTCCATGGTAACAGCGCTTGCTTGGCATGCCCGAGGATGCGAGTTCAAACCCCAGCCCCACGTACACAACGAATGTCAGGGCAATGAAGGCCACATGAAAAACTAAATAAAATTGATTCTCTCTCTCATCTCTCGTTCTCTCTCTCTCACTGTCCCTCTCTCTCTCAAAAAAAAAAAATTCTATTAACTTATAGAGAGCAGTGGCCTGTAATCCCAGCAGCTCTGGAGGATGAGGCAGGAGGATTGCAAGTTCAAAGCCAGCTTCAGCAACTTAGTGAGGCCCTAAGCAATTTAGTAAGACCCTGCCTTGAAACAGAACAAAAGAAACACACTCCAAAAGGCCAGGTTGTGGCTCAGTAGTTAAGCGCCCCTGGGTCAATCCCTGATACCAAAAACATAAATTCTATGAACTTTGGCCAGCTGGATGAGATTGCTATTGTTGGAAAAGAAACTCCCTGATGTTATTATAATTGTACTGGTAGCATTTTCCGAATTGTTATCCAAATTAATTTATAGATACTTAGGGCAAATATGTACTGTAGAAATCACACTAATTAAGATGAAAACTGGGGCTGGAGCGATGACTCAGCTGTTACAGTGCTTGCCTGGCATGCACGAGTATGCGAGTTCAAACCCTAACACCAGGTACACAACCATATCTCGGAGCAATGAAAGCATCATGAAAAACTAAAAATAAAATTGACTCTCTCGCTCTATCTCACTGTCCCTCTTTCTTAAAAAAAAAAAAAAGATAAAAACTGGCTTAACTTTGATAATCCTCACTCTATATTTGCTTTGGTTCTTTTCTAGAACTATACACTTGTTTATTGTTTTGGTAAAGTCCCCATAGGAGTCTCCTAAATAGAGTAAATGGGATATTTGAGCACAGTGGTGTTTTGGCTGGTGCCCCAGATAGAATGAAAACTAGATAGCCCACCCATGAAAGAGTTTCAAGGTTTGATTATCTTCTCTAGTAAAATTATATTGACAGGTATAGGTTCTATCTGTAGACATAATCATCCTAAAAATGGTTACTAATCTGGAGCTGAAAACATCTGCAACTTCCTAGATCTAAAGTAAAGAGGAGCGGGACATGGTAGCACATGCCAGTATCCTAGCCATTTGGGAGGCTGAAGCGAAAGGATTTGGAAGTTGGAGGCCAGCCTCAGCAACTTAAAGAGACCACCATTTGAAAATAAAAAGGTTTGGGGATGTAGCTCAGTGGTAAAGTGCCCCTGAGTTCAAGCCCCAGTACCCACAAAAATAAATAAAGAGGAAAATACAAAAGAATATTCCAAAAAGTACATTTGTATTATAGTCTATTTGAAGATAATTGTTGATGTATTGTTTGGGTTCATTTACCCATTCATTTAACACTTATCCATAGCCATTACGAAGGCCTCCTAATCTTTTGGAAAGATTTGTAGAAATTCATATCTAATCAGTTCTCTCTCCTATCTTCAATCCTTCTTAGAAACCAGCTGTTCTTACAAGCCCACCAGTGTTAACAACTTGTATCAAGTCTGCCTTCACGACCGCTGCAGCTGTTTCTCCTCATTCCCTAGATATCAACCTTCCAGCCTCTTCTTGCCCCGAAGTCATAAAATCTTTTCTTTCTTCCTTCCTTCCTTCCTTCCTTCCTTCCTTCCTTCCTTCCTTCCTTCCTTCCCTTTCTTCCTTCCTTCCTTCCTTCCTTCCTTCCTTTCTTTCTTTCTTCTTCTTTTTCTGGTACTGGGAATTGAACCCAGGGGCACTATGCCATTGAGCTACATCTTCACCCCCCTCTTTTTTTATTTTTTTTATTTTTTAAGAGAGACAGAGAGAGAATGAGAGAGGGAGAGGGAGGGAGAGAATGAGAAAGATCAATTTTATTTATATTTTCATCTGGCTTTTGCTTCTCCAACACTTAGTTGTGTATGTGGTGCAGGGGTTTGAATCCAGGTCTTTGCTTATGCCAGGCAAGCACTCCAGCCCTCCACCCTTTATTTATTTTTTTAGTGACCCTTTTTTTTTTTTTTTTTTTTTTTTTTTTTTTTTTTTTTTTTTTTTTTTTTTTGAGGGCTGAGGACTGAACTGAGGCCTTTCGCATGCTAGGCAAGCACTCTGCCACTGAGCTAAATCCCCAACCCCTCCAAACTTTTTAAAAGAATTATTATTTTTTATTTTGAGTCAGAGTCTCATTAAATTGCTGAGGCTGACCTCAAACTTGAGGTCCTCCTGC
Source organism: Aplodontia rufa (assembly GCA_004027875.1). Lineage (NCBI taxonomy): Eukaryota > Metazoa > Chordata > Mammalia > Rodentia > Aplodontiidae > Aplodontia > Aplodontia rufa. The sequence continues at coordinate 37,505 of PVKS010008273.1, forward strand.
CTAGGCCTCCCCAGTCACTGGAATTACAGGTGTGTGCCACAACAACTGGCTTCAATTCTTTTCTTTTTTTGGTACTAGGGAGTGAACCTAGGGGCATTTAATCACCGAGTCTCAACAATTTAGTGAAACTCTGTTTGAAAAAATAAAAAACAGGGCTGCAGTTGTGGCTGAGTGGTTGGAACACTTGCCTGGCATGCATGAGGACCTAGGTTTGAACCCCAGTACCACATACACAATTAAGTGTTGGGAAAGCAAAGGCCAGATGAAAAAAATAAATAGAATTGATTCTCCTTTTCCTTCTCTCATTCTCTCTTTTTTTTTTTTTTTAAGAGAGAGGGACAGTGAGAGAGACAGAGAAAGGGAGAAACAACTTTATTTAGTTTTTCACATGGCCTTAGTTGCTCCAACACTCAGTTGTGCACGTGGTGCTGGGGTTTGAACCCGGGTCCTCGTGCTTGCCAGGCAAGCGCCGAAACCGCTGAGCCACCGCTCCAGCCCCTCTCATTCTCTTTTTAAAAAATAAAATTAAAATTTTTAAAAAAACGAAACGCTGGGGACGTAGCTGGTCTATTCCCAGTACATGGATACATAGATACATGTATACATAAATGTCACTTGCTATGGAAAGCTCTCCCAGATTCTCTTCAGAGTCTCATTGTACTATCCTTCTCACCCATCCCACTGTAATCAGTACCTTTCCCTTCTGCTAAGGTGTCAACATGAACCACAGGTATTTTCAGTGCTCAGCAAGCAGAGTATTCAGCAAAATGACAGGTGCTCAATAGATCTTGATTGAATAAATGAATACACATTTATCATGTGCCCACTACAGCTTACTATATGCTGGGCAATGATGCTGGCTGGGGAAACTGGAGCAAAGAGGAGCAAGACACGTTATTTGCCCACACAGGACTCAGACTTGCAGAGCTGGAGAGTTAGCTCAGCATTTATGGTGCTTGCCTGGCATGCACAAGGATGCAGGTTCGAATCGCAGCACCACGCTCAAAACAAAGTATTGGAGCAACGAAAGCCACATGAAAAACTAAATAAAATTGATTTTCTTTCACTGTTCTTTTTCTCTTTAAAAAATAAGAATAAAAAAGAATCAGACTTGCAAACTACTACCATAGACCACAGGGCCTTGGAAGGCAATGAGTACCAGGTATCTCAGGAAAAGGCAGGAACAGGTGCCTACTCTCAGAAGATAGGAAAATCATTTCCAAGTACCACATGCCAGGCCCTAATCTAAAACCGCTGTAACATCATCTCCCTAATTCAATGTTCATGACAACCCCTTGTAGTTGGTATTCTCTTAGAGATGGTTAAGAAACTTGCCGGAAGCCCCAGCCAATTTTTGAATTCAGCATGTATATCCATGTCTTCTGTCTCCAAAGCAGAAAACGACATATATACTCACCCCAGCAGGAAGCCCCTACAGATATGTGTCCAGCAACTTCACCGTGCCTGTTAACATTTCAAAGGAGCCCACAATAGCCAATTTAAACATATTTCCCCAGATTAAAGATACACAATGCAGCCAGGCATGGTGGCTCACCTCTGTAATCCCAGCAGCTTGGGAGGCTAAGGCAGGAGGATCACAGGTTCAAAGCCAGGCTTTAGCGAGGCACTAAACAACTGAGTGAGACCCTGTCGCAAAATAAATGATTAAGGGGTTGGAGTGGTGGTTCAGTGGTTGAAGTGCTTACCTGGCAAGCACTAGGACCCAGGTTCAAATCCCAGCACCACATACACAATTAAATGTTGGAGGAAATAAAGGCCAGACGAAAAACTAAATAAAATTTATTCTCTTTCTCTTCCTCTCTCGCTTAAAAAAAAAGGACTCAGGGATGTTGTTTGGTGGTTAAGCCCACCTGGGTTCAATCCCCAGTACCAACAACAATAACAACAACAACAACAAAAATGGTTTGCTGTTGGGGATGCAGTTTAGCAGTACAATGATTGCCTGGCCATATGTGAGGCCCTGGATTTGATTCATAGCACTGCAAAAAAATATTAAATAAATAAATGAAAGGACTTGGAATATAGCTCAATGGTAGAGGATCCCTGGGTTCAATCCCTAGTACCAAAAACAAAAGGATATTAATATCTTGCTTTATTTTTCCACCATAAAGGTAGCATACCATAACACTGTCCTGCACTTTATTTCAGTAAGATTTATTGAAGATCTTTCTTTATCAGCACATCATTCTTTCTTGGTGGCATAATATTCCATTTAATGGGCATGCTACAATTTATTGAGCCAGCTCCCTGTTGAGGAACATCTGGATTGTTTCTAGTTTTTTTCTATTGTAAACTATGTTGTAATGAATGACCTTGCACATGGATCAATCAGAATGTGTACAAATATATCTTCTGCATAAATTTCTAGCAGCGGTAACACTGGGTCAAAGGGTATATGCATTTATAATTTTGACAGATGTTGCCAAATTTCCCTCCATGGGGATTAAATCAATTTACATTCCTATCAGCAGTGATGAGAGCACCTGTTTTCCCACAGCCTTCTCAGCACAGTGTTAAACTTCTGGTGACT
>PVKS010008273.1:40155-69286 GCA_004027875.1 Aplodontia rufa
TTTTTTTTTTTTTTTTTTTTTAACATGAGTGAAATTAGCTTTTGCTTGTAATGAAAGGTGCAGTTACTTTCCCATAAAATTATTTTAGAAGTTCTGACCAATGTGCTGGGCACAGTGGTGCATGCCTGTAATCCCAGAGACAGAGGAGGGTGAGACAGGAAGGTTGAAAGTTTGAGGCCAGCTTCAGTAATTCATCTAGGCCCTAAGCAACTCAGCCAGAATTGCCTCAAAATAAAATATATTAAAAAAAAGAAAAAGTGGGGCTGGGATATGACTCATTAGTAAAGCGCCTCTGGGTTCAATCTGTGGTACCAAAAAATAAACAAATAAATAAATAAAAATAAAGAATATTTATCAGAAATTTAATTTTTTATTTGCACACATTTTTCATACTCCTGTCACCTCTCCTTTCCCACAAAAATATGCAGCAAACCATTTACAAAACAAAATAATAATTCTAATTTATCTCTAGTATATTTTTAGTTTGTTAAGAAGATCAAGTGTGGGTCTAGACATTAGTTTGAATTACTTTGGTAGCTTTGAAATTATACCAAACACTTATATAGTTCGATACACGATGTTTTATGTTTTGCTTTGTTGTTTTTTTGGTTTTTGTTTTGTTTTAAGAGAGAGGAAGGAGGGCGGGAGAGAGACAGGGGGACAGAGAGAAAAAAAGAGAAAGAGAGAATCAATTTTATTTATTTTTTCATCAGTTTTCATTGCTCTGACACTCAGTTGTTCAAACCCAGGTCCTCGCACATGCCAGGTAAGCACAACACCGCTGAGCCACCCCTCTAGCCCCCTGCTTTGATGTTTTAAGAGTGACCATTTTAGCTTCATGTGGTGGCACATGCCTGTAATCCCAGGCGTTCTGGAGACTGAGGCAGGAGGATTGAGAATTCAAGCCAACCTCAGCAACTTGGTAAGGCCCTAAGCAATTTATTTATTTATTTAAGATTGAGGGACAGTGGGGCTGGAGCGGTGGCTCAGCAGTTACAGCGCTTGCCTGGCATGTGCAAGTACACGGGTTCAAACCCCAGCACCCTGTACACAACTGTCAGAGCAATGAAAGTCATGTGAAAAACTCAATAAAAATTTATTCTCTTTCTCTCTCTCTTTCTCTCTCTCTCTCTGTCCTTCTCTCTTAAAAAAAAAAAAAAAAAAGATTGAGGGACAGTGAGAGAGAGAGAGGAACAATTTTTATTTAGTTTTTCACGTGGCCTTCATTGCTCTGACACTTCGTTGTGTACGTGGTGCTGGGGTTAGAACCTGCGTACTAGTGCATGTGAGGCAAGTGGGTAACCACTGAGCCACCTCTCCAGCGTAAGTAATTTAGAGATCTGTCTCAAAATAAAATATAAAAAGGTCTGGGGATGTGGGCTCAGTGTTTAAGCACCCCTTGGTTCAATCCGTAGTACACACCTGACACTCCTCTTCCAAAAAAAAAAAAAAAATGAGGTTGTAATTTAGAGCTCAGTGGTAAAGTTCCCCAGGGTTCAATCCCAGGAACAAAAAGAAAAAAAAAAAAAAAGAGTGGACATTTTATGAGACCCCACATGTGACAACTTGCAGTGAATTCTCCCTGTCCCTCATCAGAAAGGCTAAAGCAGTTTCACTGTTTGGAGTGCTTGCCTGGGATGCATGAGGACCTAGGTTCAAACCCCAGCACCACATACATAACTAAGTGTGAGGTACTGAGCTCAACTACTAGGTTTTTTTCTTTTTTTTGTTTTTTTTTAACAGAGAGGAACAGTGAGAGACACAAAGAGAGTCAGTTATTTAGTTTTTCATGTGGCTTTTGTTGCTCCAACACTTGGTTTTGTACATGGTGCTGGGTTTAAACTTTTGTCCTCTCGCAGGCCAGGCAAGCACCATAACTGCTGAGCCACCACTCCAACCCTCTTTTCTTTTTTCAAACCAGGTATTGAACCCACGGGCACTTAACCACTGAGCTACATCCCCAGCCCCTGAATTTCAAAATATATAGAAACAATACTTTACAGATTAGGCTGTTGTAGAACTCCACTCCACCGCTTCTTCCCCACCCACCTCGAGCTCTGTCCACCACCGGGTACACCTGGTTAGGCTTGGAGATTTGGAACCTGCATCACCCTCTAGCACAGAGGGACTTTACAGGTGAGCATCTCCAGTGTGGTAGTGAAGCCAGCCTTTCCAGGGAAGCCCTTATGTAAAAGTACTCCTTTAATGTCAACGACTTCCCTAAGAGGCCTGCTTCCAATTGGACTTCAATCATTTTGGAAGTGACTCACCACATGGTAAACAGACCTCATCTATCCAGCTGTATTTCCTGTGAAGTTTGTTCCTGCTGTTCTCTTCCTCCTGTTTTTTACTTTTGTTTTGTTTTCTCTAAACCGTTAAATGCATGATAAAAGATTCATTGAAAAAGGAGAATGTCTGCATGCCTGTAATTCCTGCAACTCAGCAAGCTGAGGTAGGAGGATCTCAAGTTTAAAGCTAGCCTCAGCAACTTAGTGAGGTCCTATGCAATTTAGTGAGAACCTGTCTCAAAATAAAAAAATAAAAAGGACTGGGAATGTAGCTCAGTAGTAGAATGCCCCTGGGTTAAATTTCCAGCAGTTAAAGAAAAAAAAAGCTTCAAGTAACAATAGCTTATAACATGTTGAATATTTCAAAATTGCTAAGAGTAAATTTTGAATGTTCTGGGGCCGGAGTGGTGGCTCAGCAGTTCGAATGTTTGCCTGGCATGTGCAAGGACCCAGGTTGAAACTCCAGCACCATATACACAATTAAGTGTCAGAGAAAAAAAGGCCAGATGAAAAAATAAATACAATCGATTTTCTCTTTTTCTCTCTTCCTGTCTTTCTTTTTTCTCCCTCTCTCTCTTAAAAAACATTTTTTTTTTAATGTTCTTACCACATAAACTAAGTATTTGAGGTGAGGAATATCAATCAGCTTGATTTAATCGTTCAACACTAATATATTGTATAATGACATCTTTTTTTGTGTTTATTTGTTTGTGTATTTTGGCACCAGGGATTAAACCCAGGGGTTCTTAACCACTGAGCCACATCCCAAGCCCTTTATTATATTTTATTTTGAGACGGGTTTTACTAAGTTGCTTAGGGCCTTGCTAAGTTGCTGAGGCTGGCTTTGAACTCTTGAGCCTCCTGCCTCAACCTCTGGAGCTGCTGGGATTTCAGGAGTGGACTACCACACCCAGCTCATATTATCATTTTGTATCCAATCAATATATACAATTCCATTTTTGTCAATATACAATTAAATAAAGGCCATGCTTCTTTTTTTTTTTTTTTTTATTTATTTTGGTACTAGGAACTGAAGCCAGGGATGTTTAACAATTGAACCACATCCCCAGCCCTTTAATTTTTATTCTGAGATAGGGTCTCATTAAGTTGCTTATGACCTAAGTTGCTGAGACTGGCCTCAAACTTGAGATCCTCCTGCCTCAGCCTCCAGAGTCCATGAGATCATCTTAGATGTGTGCCATTACGCCTAGTCCATGGTTCTTTCTTTTTTTAAGAGAGGGGGAGGGAACTGGAGCCCTGGCTATGTGGTTAAGGTTCTTTGTTTGTTTGTTTGCAGCCCTATGATTGAACCCTGGGCCTCTCACATGCTAGGCAGCTGCTCTACTGCTGGGCTACATCCTCAGTCCTCTTTGCTTTTCTATAGTGCCATCAGCAAGGAGGCTCTCAGGGCTGCCAGGCTACAGGAATGTTTCCCATTACCCACAACAACCATTTCAAATCTCCACAAACCTCTGACCCTCCTGCTTCTCCCTCCAAGAATGACCTCACCTCCAACTTCAGAGAAAACAGAAGTCTTCAAAAGGAACTCCCCCGACTTCCTGCCTCCAAAATAACACCCTTCCTTTCACCTATTAAGGCTATTTTTTCCACCTATGCTGTGGATCACACACCCCACCCCTGTTCTCTTGGGCTTTGTGCTATTAATCATCCTCTTTCTTTGAATCCTGAATCTCTTTGGCTCACAGGTCTTTAAACACTCAGTTATAACTCAATGATTCCTTTGGGTCAGCATGAATCCTCCGGTCTATCTACATGTAGGTGCTTCTGTGATGCCCTTGTACCCATGAATCAACTTTGCTTTAGTAGTCCTGGCTCATTTTTGGCAAGCAGGTTTTTACTGAGTAAACAATGACAAATAGCTAGAAGATCCCCCTACATATGTAGTTAAACTTTATTTATCACTATGGAATTGATGCTTTGGGCCATAGTTATGGAATGAGAATTAAGAGAAATTTCTTTTCTTTTCTTTTCTTTTTTTTTTTTGGTACTAGGGATTGAACCTATGGGTGTTTTACCACTGAGTAACATCCCCAGACTTTTTATTTATTTTTTAAATTTAGATACAGGCTTTCACTAAGTTGCTGAGGGCCTCATTAAGTTGCTGAGATTGGCCTTGAATTTGCAATTCTCCTGTCTCAGCCTCCCAAATCACTGGGATTACAGGTGTGCACCATCATACCGAGCAAGAGAAGCTTTTTGGGAGTTTTTCAACTGATGTTTTTGGCTACATGAAGAAAGATAGGGAGGGAAAAGGCAGAAAGTCTTAAGTCACTGAAAAATGACATTGGAATAATTGTCAGGTATTTATACCAGCATAACAATGAAGAGAATGGCTCTACTTTAGTTCATCTCTCTCAAAGCCAGTAGTTAGTAAGACAAGTCTTCAAGAATTAACAATTTTCAGAGACCCAACTATGCAAATCACCTACTAAATGACTGGTCTCCTGAACTGAACTCACTGTTATCAACATCTCATAGATGAAGTGTCTGGCAATTCCCACGCCCCCCCCCCCTTCTCAACTCTTTTGTTTAAAATTTAAAAGGAAATGAAAATATTTGAGGCCTTTTTGGCTGTTGAGTTCCCTAGGTTTCATTCCCCCAGGATTGCTGTTATGAGCAAACCATTCATATTTATTTGGTCAGCCTCTCCCATGTAAGTGGACTTAAGATTTGTCTTTGTAACTATTCCTTGACACCTTTGCATTAAGTAATGTCAGAAAGCAAGGCACCGGGGCTGGAGCGGTGGCTCAGCGGATTCAGAGCTTGCCTTATAAGCTTGAGGACCCGGGTTCAAACCCCAGCACCACGTACACAACTGAGTGTTGGAGCAACTAAGGCCATGTGAAAAACTAAATAAAGTTGTTTCTCTCTAAAAAAAAAAAAAAAAAAAAAGAAAACAAGGCACCTTGTTGGTATTGAAATAGTTTACTGCCAAAGCCTATTAGCGTCTATGGAAAGGTGATTGTACGAAATGTCCTTTCAAAGAAATATTTTCTATATCTTTTGCAAAGTCAAATCAAAGACATTCTTTTACTCATTCATGTAACAAATATTTATTGAACCCTGATTATATGCCAGGCTATGGATACAAACATGAATGAAACTCAGCTCCTGCCTTGAAGGAAAACACAACCTGGTGAGATGCAGACACATAAATAAATCATAACTTAGTGCTGGAGTGTCTGTAATTACAGGCATGGATAAAGTGCTATAGGAACAAAAGGAGAGGGAGTGAGTCATTCTGCCCCAGGGTAAAGGAGGGCTTCCCAAAGGCAGTCAGGAGAAAGTTGGATCCTGCGAACTGAGAACAGCTCACCTAACCAAAAGGGGAAAAGAAAGTTCTTTCGGATGCAGGAACCTGAATGAAAATGGGTAAGTGCGGCCCTGGGGTGTAGCTCAGTGTAGAGCACTTGCCTACTATGTGCAAGGCCCAGGGCTCAATTCCCAGTACTCACTGGGGTGAGGGGAGGTGATGGGCAAGAATGAACTAGCTTAGCAAACTTGAATAGTCACTAGGATAGGAAATAGTAAGCTGGCTACCATGGTGTGTACCTCAAACCCAGCTACTTCAGAGGCTAAGGTAAGGAGCCCAGGAGTTCAAGACCAGCCTGGCAACATAGTGAGACCTTGTCTCAAAAAAAAAAAAAAAAAAAAAAAAGGAAAACAAAAGGGGCTGGAGCAGTGCCTCAGTGGTTAAGGTGCTTGCCTGGCATGCACAAGGACACGGGTTCAAGCACCAGACCCACATGTACAATGAAGTGTCAGAGCAATGAAAACTAGATGAAAAACTAAATAAAATTGATTCTCTCTCTCTCTCCTCTCTCTCTCTCTCACTGTCCCTCTCTTAAAAGAAAGAAAGAACGAAAAAAGAAAACAAAAGCCAGGTACACTGGTACATGACTGTAGTCTCAGCAGCTTGGGAGACTGAGGCAAGAGGATCATAAATTTAAAGCCAGCCCCAGCAACTTGGCAAGGCCCTAAGCAGCTTAATGAGACCCTGTCTCAAAAAAAAATCAAAAGGACCAGGATGTGGCTCAGTGGTTAAGCACCCCAGGCTTCACTCCCTGGTACCAAAAATAAAAAAAATAAAAAAATAAAAAATCCCAGACACTATTCATGGGCCCTATAGTCAAACTGTTCCATGTAACTTTTTTTTTTTAAACCATTTTCTTGCTGTGCAATCTTAGATCACTTAATGTACTAAGCCTCATTTCCCCATCTGTAAAAGAGGATGAATGAATGCATATTCATTCAGTGGTATTCATTGGGTACCTGCTATGGGCCAAGTACATGATGAAAATTATGCCACCTTATAGGGTTGCTGTGAATTAATAAATATAAAGTATATTGAATGGTGACTGACCTGTAGAAAATGGCACATACCTGGAATCCCAGCAATTCAGGATGCTGAGCAGGAGGATTGCAAGATTGCAGTTGCCTGGGCAATTTAGGGAGATCCTGTCCCAAAACAGAGTAAGAACAGCTGAGGAGGTAGCTCAGTGGTAAAACAGCCTTGGGTTCAAACCACAGTATAGATAAATAAATAAAATAATAGTAGCTAGATATTGAAGTATACACAGACCATGATTACAATTATTAAATTCAATGTAGTTAATTAATTTTTGCAGTACTGGGGACTGAATCCAGGGACACCACCACTGAGCAATATCTCTAGTGCTCCTTTCTTTTGTTTTATTTTTTTTTTTAAACTTTGAGATAGGGTCTCAGTAAGTTGCTGACTTTGAACTTGTGATTCTCCTGCCTCAGTGTCCCTATTACATGGAATTATAGGTGTATGCCCAGAGAGTCTTATTTTTGTTTTTGTTTTGGTACTGGGGATTGAACCACCCAGGGGCACTTAACCACTTACTCACATCCCTAGCCCATTTTTTTTTTTTTTTAATTTTTAAGCAGGGTCTCACTAAGGTGCTGAGGCTGGCCTTGAACTTGTAATCCACTTGCTTCAGCCTCCCTAGTAGCTGGAATTAGAGACATGTGTGCCCAGTGCATCCTATACTTTTAATTTTTAGTTCTCTAATTGCTAATGAGATATATTTTTTTCAAGAGAGAAAGCAGAAAGAGAGAGGGAGAGAGAGAGAGAGAAAGAGAGAGAAAGAAAGAGAGAAAGAGAGAGAGAGAGAGAAACAATTTTATTTAGTTTTTCATGTGGCTTTCGTTGCTCTGACACTTCATCATATACGTGGTGCTAGGATTCAAACCCAGATCCTCACGCATGCCAGGCAAGTGCAGTAACTGCTAAGCTACCCCTCCAGCCCTGAGATTATATATCTTATCATATGTTATTGACCATTCAAGACCATTTCACCTTTCTGAGAAATGTCTGTCTCTTGATATATTTTGCCTAACTGGGTTATATATCTTTTGGTTAAGCATTTTGTACGAACCAGGCCTAGGCTGAGGGTTTCTGTATATTTTATCTCATTAATCCTCAAAACCTACTTACCTGAATCTTTTCTTGGAGCAAGGGATTTATATATGTTAATGGATCTTTGCTACTTTGTAAGGTACCTACCTATAGATTTAAAGAAAGGAAAGGGCTAGGCGTGGTGGTGCATGTCTGCAATTCTGTGACTGCTGAGGCAGGAGGATCAAAAGTTCAAGGCCAGCCTCAGCAATTTATCGAGACCCTAAGCAACTTAGTGAGACCCCATCTCAAAATAAAAAATAAAAGGGGCTAGGGATGTGGTTTAGGGGTTAAGCACCCCTGGGTTCAATCCCCCATACTAAAAACAAAACAAAACAAAACAAAAAACCAGTACTTCTAAACTTCTAAGTTTCTTAACACTGTTAGCAAAGTGTTATGCACCCATACTCAACACATTTATTTTAGGAATGACCTTAATTCTGGCTTTATTGCACAGATACTCTCTGAAAGCAGCATTTAGTTTCACCAGTTAAAGAGGTATTTGAAATTTTTAAAAATAGCATGCATTTGAAAAAATGAATTACAAAAGACAAATAGGGGCTTAGCCCCTCAGTACTTTCAAGTGTACAACACAGACCAGCAGCAACTGGGAGCATGTTAAAAACGCACAATCTTGGGTTGGAAATGTAGTTCAGTGATAGAGTCTTTGCCTATCATGTATAAGACCCTGGGATTGATCCCAAACATGGTAGAAAATCTTGAACCTTACTCCAGATCTGCTGAATCAGAGCTGGCATTTTAAAAACGTCCCCAGATGAATCACTTTCGAGTTTGAGATGGGATGTGAAACTCCAAGGGGTTCAGCTAGGTCCAATAGAGTTGAGAACAAATGAGTGACCTCAATCCATCAGGTAGGATTCTGTCTGAACAGCCCCAGGAAAATAAAACAGAATAAACAATTTGGCCTGAAATATATCTAATTGAGGTCAAATTTTTCCCCCAGAATGATCCATACCATTGATCCAACTCTCCACTTCATTTTCAATGTATGATTCAGTCTGATAGTCTTATATTAACTAGATGACTTCAGCGATTAGATTTTTGAGCCTTAGGACCAGAGAAATCATTTGTACCAACACTCTCCTTTTATAGTTGAGACAAATGAAGCATTATGCAATTAAGCATGAAATCACACAGTGGTTAGTGGCAGGATGAGAGTCCTGTCTTAGGGCTTTTTCAATTAAATCAGAGGCCTATATTAGGAATTTCCCCTCTTTAGATACCTATTCTGGCCTGCACTTGGTAAAATACAATAACTTTCTTTTTTATGATTAGGTGAATAAATTCATATCTTGTGAAAATAGTGTGGAAATTCAGAAAGACAGAAACTTAATTTTTTTTTTTTTAATTCTGAGACAGAGTATTACCAAATTGCTGAGGTTGGCCTGGAATTTTCAATCCTCTTGTCTCGGCTTCCCAAGGAGCTGGGGTTATAGGCATGTGACATTGCATCCTTGCATCCAGTGAGAGTGACTTCCTTATTTTTTTCTTCTTGGTACTGGGGACTGAACCCAGAGGCACTTTACCAATGAGCCACATCCCCAGCCCTTTTTAATTTTAATTAATTAATTATTTATTTTAAAGAGAGAGAAGTGAGAGAGAGAGAGAGAGAGAGAAAGAGAGAATCAACTTCAGTTTTTCATCAGGCCTTTGTTTCTCTGACGCTTAGTTATATATGTAGTGCTGGGGTTCAGACCTGGGACCTCACACATGCCTGGCAAGCGCTCCAACTGCAGAGCCACTGCTTCAGCATCCCTTTTTAGCTTTTATTTTGAGACACTTTTGCTAAATTCCTTGGGCTCTCTCTAAATTGCTGAGACTGGCCTTGAATTTGTGATACTCCTTCCTGCCTCATGCCCAGTTGAGAGCAGCTTGCTTAATGAAAAGATTCTACGGCGTAAGGCAGCAGAATAACCTAAGTGCCACCATTGTCAGTGCTACTGTTTTTTTTTTTGTTTGTTTGTTTCTTTGTTTGTTTTGAGACAGGGTCTCACTAAGTTGCTGAGGCTGGCTCTGAACTTGCAATCCTCTTGACTTAGCCTCCTTAGCCGCTGTGATTACAAGCGTGCACCACCATTCCTGGCTCAGGACTACTTTCTTGCTCCAGTGCGGTTAGAAAGTTTGGGCCAAGTGTTGGGAATGTAGCTCAGTGGTAGAGCTTAGCATATGTGAGGCCCTGGGTTCAAGGATGTTCAGCATAGAAAAAAAAAAAAAAAAAAGACCAAAAAATGAAGTTTCAGCCCAAAGAAGCATCTTACTCAGTTGGCCTCCACTCTTCTTACCATAGCCTATCCTAAATTTAAAGTAAAGACTTGAAAGTTTCACTCTGGTGACTTCCTAATCTCTAAATTACATTGGTGTAAGTCAATTCCACATTTATTGAAGCAGCCACACCTCTCAGTGCACAGAGGTGGAGCAACCCTATTGTTCTGGGCTTCCTTTCTTTGTCCACTGCCAGCCTCTGGGCAGTCACCTTAAACCATCCTCCAGGTCTCTGAGAGCTAAAAAAGGCTGGGATTTTCCCTGATGCAGGCTGGTTTATGACAAATACTGTTGCTCTCCTATTTTAAAACTTTTCTTTTCCCATAAGCAGCACTTCTGAGGTTCCAGGGGACTTTAGCAACTAATAGAATACACAGCAACTGAAGCAGCTCAAACGGATTTACATATATATTTTTTTAAGAGATGGACAGTGAAAGAGATAGGAAAAATTAATTTTATTTAGTTTTTCATGTGGCTTTCTTTCACTGCTCTGACACTTTGTTGTGTATGTGGTGCAGGGGTTCAAACCCACGTCCTTGTGCGTACCAGGCAAGTGCAGTAACTGCGGAATCACCACCCCAGCCCCTCATGTTAAAATTTTAACCATATACAAAAGGAAATAAAAACTCCCCATGCTTCTCCAAACCACTCCCCTGTTAGCATATTCATCATCCTTCCATTTATGTTCTAGGTATATTTAACCATACTCATCTCCCTCTCTCACTTGCTCTCTCTCTGCCCTCCAAAGTCAGACCATAAAATCATGAAACCCTTAGAACTTCCTTTATTCACCTAACATCATCTTGAGTGAAATTCTCTTAGCAATATGCTATATTTTGGCCCCTGGCAGGGATTGAGTCCAGTAGTGCTTAACCACTGAGCCACATTCCCAGCCCTTTTTATGTTTTATTCTGAGACAGGGTCTTGTTAAATGGCTTGGGGCCTTGCTAAATCGCTGAGGCTGAATTTGAACTTGAGATCCTCCAGTCTCAATCTCTGGAGTTGCTGGGATCATGGGAGTATGCCACAGTGCCCAGCCTCTTTGTTTTAAAATAAATTTTATTTTTTAGAACAATTTGAGTTTCACTGCAAAATTGAGCAGAAAGTACAGAGAGTTTTTGTATATCACTCCCACCCCCAGTCTACAAACATGCACAGCCTTCCCCACTATCAACATCCCCCACCACAGTGGTACCATTTGTTGCAATTTATGAACCTACATTGACACATCATTATTATCCAAAGTCCCATACTTCACATTAGGGTTCACTCAGTGTTGCATATTCTATGGGTTTGGACAAATATATAATTGTAACCAAACAGTGACTTTGCTCCTTGGTGGGTGCAGAGACAATAAATGTAATTAGGAGATAAAAGAGTAAAAAAAGGTTTATTATTTGTATAAGTAAAGGCATCACTGGGGGATCACCCCCAAAAGCAGTGTTTCCCAGAACAACAAAAACAAGGGGCTTTTCTTGGAGAAACTTACACATATTTGTAAAGGAAAGACTTGTTGTTATAGGTAGAGGCAGGCACATTCCTGAGCATGGTCAGAGAGAGATCATAATTCTTCATACATCATATGATTTAAAAAAAAAAAAAAAGCAGATGGGGGCTGGGGCAGTGACTTAAGGATTAGAGAGCTTACCTGGCATATGCAAGGATCCGGGTTCAAACCGCAGCACCACATACACAATTAAGATACACAACTAAGTGTCAGAGATGCAAATGCCTCCCGGAAGGAAAATTTAATTAAAATGAGTAAAGTTGGCCTGGAGAGGTAGCTCAGTGGTACAGCAGTTGCATGGCATGCTCAAGGGTGCAACTTTGAACCCTAGCACCACATATACAACTAAGTACTGGAAAAAAAAAAAAACAAATGAAGAAATAAATAAAACTGATTCTCTCTCTCTCTCTTTTTTTTTTTTTTTTTTTTGTTATGGGGGATTGAACCCAGCAGCCCTTTACCTCTGAGCAACATCCCCAGCCCTTTTTTCTTTAGAGACAGGGTCTTGGTAAGTTACTCAGGGCCTCGATAAATTGCTGAGGCTGGCTTTTAATTTGTGATCCTCCTGCTTCAGCCTCCCAAGTTGCTGGGATAACAGGCATGTGCCACTCTCTCTCTCTCTTTTTTTAAGAGAGGGGAGAGTGCTAGAGAGAGAGAGAGAGAGAAAAGCAAATTTTAAAAAAGTTTTTCGTGTGTTCTTCAGTGCTCTGAGACTTTGTTGTGTATGTGGTGCTGGAGTTTGAACTCGTGTACTCGCAGATGCCCGGCAAGAGCCCATAACCACTGAGCCACTGCTCCAGCCCCAGCGCTACTCTCTTTAAAATAAATAAATAAATAAAATGAGGGGCTGGAGCAGTGGTTGGAGCACTTGCTTGCCATGCTTAATGACCCAGATCTAAAACCCAGCACCACATACACAACTAAGTGTAGGAAAAAGGAAGGACAAATGAAAAAATAAATAAAATTGATAAATTGATTCTCTTTCTCTCCCTCTCTCACGTTCTCCCTCTCTCTTAAAAAAAAAAAAAAAAAAAAAAGCAAAGTTTATGCTAGGTCACCAAGAAGAGTAAGCCCAAGTGACTCAGCTTTTTTTCTGGTTTCTCTGGAGGGCCTTATCTGAAACAAAAGAACAACTTGAAGAAGTGTTAACAGTTATTTCAAGGGAAAGCAGTTGTTCTCCATCCACTTCCATAAGCATAGGTGATTGCCCCTAAAAATATCTGCCTGGCAGCTGACAAAAAGACAGGTGTCTATCATTGCAGGATCGTACGGAACGGCTTCACTATCCTGAAAATCCTCTGTGCTTCTGTCCATCCCTTCATTCTCCTAACTCCTTGTGACCAATGTCCATAGTTTTACCTTTTCCAGAATGCCGTAGAGTTGCAAACACAAGCAGGTCTGACCTTTTCAGATTCATGTCTTTAATTTAGTAATGTGCGTTTAAAGATTCTCCATGAGCCAGGTGCAGAAATCCTAGACTGGGGAGATGGAGGCAGGAAGATTATGAGTTCAAAGCCCGTCTGGGCAATTTAGTGAGACCCTGCCTCAAAATAAAAAAAAAAAAAGACAGGTTAGGGATGTAGCCCAGAGGTAGAGCATCCCAGGGTTTAATCCCCATTACTGGGGGGTGGAGTTCCTCCATGAGTCTTCTTGGCTTATTAAGACCTAATTTTTTTCTTCTTTCTTTCTTCTTTCTTTTTTATACTGTTGAGCTTTGGGATTTGTTTTGTTTTCTTTCCAGCACTGGGAATTGAAACCTGGGGAGTTCAATCATTCAAGTAAATCTCTAAACCCCTTTATATTTTATTTTTTATTTTAAGATAGGGTCTCACTAAGTTTCAAAGGCTGGTCTGGAATTTGTGGTTCTTCTATCTCAGCCTCCCAAATCTCTGTAATTGCAGACTTGAGCCACTGTGCCCAGATTGAATAATAATCTCTCTCTCTTTCTTTTCTTTTCTTTTTTTTTTTTTTAAAGAGAGAGAGGGACAATGAAAGATATAGAATCAACTTTATTTTTAGTTTCTCATATGGCTTTTGTGGCTCAGACACTCCGTCGTATATGTGGTGCTGGGGTTCGCACCTGTGTACTGAAGCATGCCAAGCAAGCCCAGTAACCACTGAGCCTAGCCCTAAATAATAATCTCTTAACAGATGTATCTTTTGCAAAATTGTTTCCCTGTTTGTGTCTTATCTTCTTGTTTTCTTTTTGTTCTATCTTTGCATGACATTTCACTGTATATTTTAGACTATTTAACTAGTTCCCTCCTTTTTTTTTTTAGGTTGTCCAGACCAACTATCACCAGCCAACCAACTAGCAAAACATTACACTTCTACGGCTGGAGCGGTGGCTTGGCGGTTATAGCGTTTGCTTAGCATGTGCAAGTACGTGAGTTCCAAGCCTAGCACCATGGATACAATGAAGTGTCCGAAGGATGGGGGGGTGGTCACATGAAAAACTAAATAAAGGTTGCTTCTTTCTCTCTCATTGTCATTTCTTTCTTAAAACAAAACAAAATATAACAAAACAAAACAACAAAAACACATTACAATTCTGAAATCTCCTTTTTTTCCTTTTTTAGTGCTGGGTACTGAATCCAATGACTAACACATACTAAGCATGAGTTTTACACTGATGGACTCCCCCATTCTTTTAAAATATTTGAAGTTGATTCTACACAAAGAGCAATTGAGTTGCCTTATTTGTTTTTGTTTGGTACTGGGGATTGAACCCAGGGGTGCTTAACCACTAAACCACATCCCCAGTCCTGTTTACCTTTTACTTATTTTATTTTTTAAAGAGAGTGAGGAAGAGAGAGAGAGAAGAATTTTTATTCTGGTTTTCATTGCTGTGACACCTAATTGTGTATGTGGTGCTGGGGTTTGAACCAACGTTGTCCTCACGCATGCCAGGTAAGCAATGCAATCACTAAGCCACCGCTCCAGCCCCAACCTTTTATTTTGAGACAGGGTCTTTTTTGCTAAGTTGCTTAAGGCCTGGCTAAATTATGGATGCTGGTCTTGAACTTGTAATCCTGTCTCAGCCTCCTGAGCCACTGGGATTACACGCGTGCCCCACTGTGCCCTGCAAGTTGTCTTATTTGTGCCACTCATGACTTGAGTCTCTAAGCCAGTTTGTTCTTTTCTCCCAAGTAACTGGGAATATGGGCTTGGCACGGTGTTGCTTTTGCTTTGTAGTGCCAGGGATGGAACCCAAGTCCTTGCTGATATTAGGCAAGCATCTACCACTGAGCTATATTCCCAGCCCTCCGATTCCTCTTCATGGACATTTAAGTTGTTCCACTTGTTTTTAAAATTAAATACTATGATGAACACTTATTTATTTATTTATTTTTGGTATTGGGGATTGAACCCAGAGGCACTTAACCACTAAACCACATCCCCAGCCCTTTTTATACTTTCTTTTGAGGCAGGGTCTTCATAAGCTGCCAAGGCCGACTTTGAACTTGCAATCCTCTTGCCTCAGCCTTCTGAGTTGCTGAGATTACAGGAATGTACAACCACACCAGGTTAATGAACACCTTCTAAAAACCATCTTTGAACTGGGTGTGATGATGCATGCCTGTAATTCCAGCAACTTGGGAGGCTGAGGCAGGAGGATCACAAGTTCAAGGCCAGTCTCAGTAATTTAGTTAAGCCCTAAGTAACAGGGAGACCTTGTCTCAAAATGAAAAATAAAAAAGGCTGATGAAATAGCCCAATAGTGGAATGCTCCTGGGTTCAATCCGTACTACCAAAACAAACAAACAAAACATGAGACCACTTTTAAATGGATAAAATGCTGAGTTCTGTGTTACATGTATTTTGTAACAGTAGGGAAAAAACTCTAAAACAGAATAAATGCATAAAACACATACACACATGCACACACACACACACACACACACACAGTGGTTTATTATTTTCAGGCAGAGGCAACCTATCTTAACCTTGTTTCATAAATATCTCTGTGATAAATTGGGGCCATGTCCTCAAATCTCCCTCCCTCCCTCCCTCCCTCTCCTTTCCTCACGTCTCCCTCTCTCTCTCTCTCTCTCTCTATATATATATATATATATATACATGTATATTTGTATTGGAGATTGAACCCAGGATATCCACGACTCTTTATTTTAGTTTTAGAGAGAAAGAAAGAGAGAATCAGTTTTATTTAGTTTTTCATCTGGCCTTTGTTTCTCTGACACCCAATTGTGTGTGGTGCTAGGTTTCAAACCTGGGTCCTAGTGCTTGCCAGGCAAGCGCTCCAACCACTGAGCCAGTGCTCCAGCCCCACAACCCAGTTTTTAAATTTTATTTATTTATTTATTTTTGGTACTGAAGATTGAACACAGGAGCACCTTACCACCACATCCCCAGCCCTTTTTATTTTTTGCTTGGAGATAGGGTCTTGCTAAATTGCAGAGACCAACTTCCAATTTGGAATCCTCCTGCCTCAGCCTGCTCCAGAAATAAGAGAATATCCAGGTTAAAATAGCTAATGTAAGATAAAACAAAGTATGAGAAACATTCAGATAAGTGACAAATGTAAACTGATAATGTCTGGCTTGTAAAGAATCTAAAAAGAAAAAAACAAAACAACAGACATGAGTCAGAACTTCCCAATATCTGTGCAGAATTTTTTTTTTAAAGAGAGAAGTACAGCGAGAGAGACAAAGAGAATCAAATTTTATTGAGTTTTTCACATGGTTTTCGTTCCTTTGACAGTTGTGTACCTGGTGCTGGGGTTTGAACCTGTGCACTTGCGCATACCAGGCCAGCCCCCAGAATTTTTTTTTTAAGGAAGATAAAATGCAAGAAGTCATGTAAATAAAATTCCTGGTAGAAAAAGATAAAATAGTAATCTATGTTTACTCAGCAGGACTGGGGTGTGTGTGTGTGTGTGTGTGGTGGTGGTGGTGTTAATTTATTAATTGTAATAAAGTGTTTTCTTCCACTATGCCACTCTGCACAGGTCCTTCTGGTATAGGCCTTTTGTAATTCCTTCCCTAGGAATTTGCAAGAAGGAAAGCCAAAAGGAGTTTAATACCAAGTGTTCTTCAAGTCTTTTGTAAAATCCAGTAAACTTAGTAAAGAAGGGGAGGGAAGAAAGAGAGCCACCTGCCTGCCAAGTGGGAGTGGGGGTGGAGATTCTCCTAGACAGGGAGGAGTGTGGGACTGGACCCGTGGCTCCACGGTTACGGCGCTTGCCTGGCATGTGCGAGTACACGGGTTCAAACCCCAGCACCCACTACACAACTAAGTGTCAGAGCAACAAGGACCATGTGGAAAGCTCAATAAAAATTGATTCTCTCTGTCTCTCTCTCTCACTGACCTTCTCTCTTAAAAAAAAAAAAAAAAAAAGACAGGGAGGAGTTCTAGTTTCCCAGGGGCATTGTTACTACTTTGAGAGTTTAGGCAGGAGGAAGAAACCAGAGAAAATTGGGACAGCTTGGATTACTGCACCCCAAAATGTTTTGCTTAGGCAAAACCGTCCATACTCTATTCATCCAAGTGCCATTAAACATAAGGGAACTACATGACCTGAGATCAAGATTTTTGTGGCATTCTATGCCAGAAATTTGAGCTCTTCTTCTGGCACCTCAGGCACCAGAGATAAGGCCCCCTCAACAATGATTGATAATTTTCTACCACCTTAGATTTTGCAGATGTGACTAAGAACTTTGGTGGTCTTAATGCGGAGATATAAGCCAGAGGCACAAATTTGCAGTTATGTGGGATGAATAAATCCAGAGATCTCATACATAGCATGAGAACTATAGTTAATAATATTGTATACTGAGCTGGGCATGGTGGCACATGCTTGTAATCCCAGTGACTTGGAGGCTGAGGCAGATGGATTGCAAGTTCAAAGCCATTCTCAGCAATTTAGCAAGGCCCTAAGCAAGTTAGCAAGACCCTGTCTCAAAATGAAAAATATTAAAAAGGGCTTGGGATGTGGCTCAGTGATTAAATACCCATGGATTCAATCTCCAGTAAAAGAAAGTACATAAAATAAAATATAAATAAATGTTGGCCAGGGACAGCAGTGCATATCTGCATTCCTAGAGATTTGGGAGGCTGAGACAGGAGGATCACAAATTCAAGGCTAGCTTCAGAAATTTAGCAAGGCCCGAAGCAACTTTGTGAGACTATGTCTTAGCATAAATAATAAGAAAAGGCTGGGGATGTGATTTGGTGGTAAAGTGCCTTTGGGTTCAATCACTAGTACAAAAGAAAAAAAAAAGCAAAACAAGAAACCAGATGGGGAGGAGATTATCCTGAATTATTTGAGTGAGTTCAATTTATCCACCATGGTTGTTAAAAGTAGTAGAGAAGCCAGGTATGGTGGCTCAGGACTGTAATCCCAGCTACTTGGGAGACTGAGGCTAAGGCAGATGCAGGAGGATAAAAAGTTTGAGTCTGGCCTGGGCAACTTCATGAGACCTTGTCTTGAAAAAAAAGTGAGAGAGAAGTAGATGGGAAGGTTGGAGGACGTGCAGAAAGACTCGATCATTGTTGTTGACTTTGAAGATGGAAGAAGGAAGCCATGAACCAAAGAACATGAGGACCTGTAGAAGCTGGGAAAGGCAAAGAAACAAATCCTTCAGAAAGGCGCACATCTTGATTTAGTCCCCGCAGACTACAGTGGGTGTTCTCTCTCTCTCTTTCTCTCTCCTTTTTTTTCTTCTTCTTTTTCTGGTACTGGGGCTTGGACCCAGGGGTACTGTACCACTGAGCTATAACCCCAGCCCTTTTTATTTTTTATTGTGAGACAGGGCCTTTCTAAATTGCCACAGTTGGCCTGGAACTTGGCACCTTCATGGTGGGATAACAGATGTATGCTGCCCTACTTGGCCTAAAATTAGTGTTCTGAACCAGAGAGCTATGAAATAGTAAATTATTTGTTGTTAGCGCTACCAAGGTTATAGTAATTTGTTATAGCAGCAACAGAAAACATAGATAATTACAGAGCCATTTTTTTTTAACCTCTTATCTCTATTTACTGTGAACTAACCCTCCTCCTAGGAAATTGAACCCAAGGTCTGATGCTTGCTAGCAAGTATTCTACCATGGAGCTACAACCCCTGGCCCCATTAGGAATAACTTCCTCCTCCTCTTCCTCTTCTTTTCTGTATTGGAATTGAACCTACCAGCTTGGGAATGCTAGGAAAGCGCTCTATCACTGATTTGTATCTCCAGTCTTTTTTGTTTTGAGATAGGATCTTGCTAAATTGTCCAAACTGGTCTGGAATTCACAGTCCTCCTGCCTCAGCCTCCCAAGTAGCAGGTATTACAGGAATGTGCCACCAGGACTGGTTAAAAGCTTTATCTGTAACTTGGTTTTCATCAGGATAGTTAACTTATACAAATGGCTACTCATGCTGCAAAATAAAGCATTATGAAAATTTTTTTTCAAAAAAAGAGAACATATTCTGGTTATAAATCATCCTTGGGAGATTTTGGTTAGCATGATCCAGTCTCTTATAATCTGACCGTGTTGTTATTTCTGGAAATTATAAAATACCACTCAGGTAATAGGAGTATACATAATTGAACCTCTATACCTGCCTGGTGACACTCTTATCAGGTTGCTGGTTCATTCCACCTTTGGTGATGACATTTTCTATTTGTGAAGACCAAATGAACACACATAAAACATATTAGCAAAGCAAGCCAGAAAATGTTAAGGGTCAAAGAAACGTGCAAAGAGGAAATGTTCTAGTTAGGTGTGGTGGTGCATGCCTATAATCCCAACAACTCAAGAGGCTAAGAAAGAAGGATCCCAAGCTCAAGCCCAGCCTCAGCAATTTATCAAGACTCTAAGCAACTTAGTGAGACCCTGTCTCAAAAAAATAAAACAAAAAGAGCTGGAGATGTGGCTGAGTGGTTTAACGCTCTTAGGTTCAATCTCCGTTACCAAAAACAAAATAAAACCAACCAACAAAATAGCCCATTCAGACATAAGAGATGTGGTTGGGGATATACGTCAGTGGAAAAGTATGTGTTTAGCATGCATGAGGTGCTGGGTTCAATTCTCAGCATTCAAAAAAGAAATAAGAGGACTGGAGTAGTGGCTCAGCAGTATCATGCTCGCCTGGCTTGCGTGAAGAACTGGGTTCAAACCCTAACACCACATATACAACTAAGTGTCGCAGCAAAGAAAACCAGATGAAAAAGAAAATAAAGTTAATTCTCTCTTTCTCTCTCTCTCTCTCTTAAAAAAATAAACAATAAGAAGTAGCAAAGAGTTAATAGAAATTATCTGGTGGAATGAAAATATATATACTTTGACCTTTTTTTTTTTTTTAATACTGGGGAATTGAACCCAGAGGTACGTAACCACAGAGTCACATCCCCAAACATTTTTACATTTATTATTATTATTATTATTATTTTAATTTTGAGACTGGGTCTGGCTAAATTGCTGAGGTTAGCCTGGAACTTGTGATCCTCCTGTTTCAGCCTCCAGAGTCCCTGGGATTGTAGGTGTGTTATACCATGCCCTGCCTCATTTTCTCTTAGTGTTGGTCATTTTATCTGTAGGTTCATTCATTCATTCATTCATGGGTAAGCTACCTAGGTCTTGTTCTCATTCTGAGCATATGAACATAAAAGTTATGCTTTTGTTTTCAAGGAATTTGTAGTCTAGGAGAGACAAATGTGAAAACAATATCATATAGTTATGCAATTGGGACTAACCCCAAGTACCAGGAACATCTACCATGCCCAGTCTCCTCCTGAAGGGCTACACATTCCCCATTCTACTAAGAATGGCAGCAAATCCAGAACCAGGTTTCTTTCTTTCTTTTTCTTTTGGTGTATCAGGGGGAGTGTACTGGGGATCAAACCTAGGGCCTAATGCATGTTGTGTGCAAACACTGCACCAAAGAGTGACACCCCTCACCCCTGTTGAGGTTCCTTTTCCAGGGGTTCTGTGGGTCAGGCTAGCAGGGAGGAGTGCTGATGCTGTTAGGCAGAGCCTGCACTGATACTTGCAGAGGATAACCGAGGATTATAGGTGATGGGTCTGCTGTGAGCAGGGGTCTCCTAGTGCACCAACACTACCGTAGCTTTGGGAATAGCTAGACTTTGGCTAGACTAGAAGACAGGCTTAGAGTTCAGAGGTGGAGGTTTCAGTGAACCCTCAGGTCTGCCTCCAGTCTGCTGTGGATGCAGTGGGTAGAAGAGGCTAGACAGATCATGCCTGGCCCAAAGAAGAGCTGTTAGGACAACAGCAGACCTGGTTTTATTGTCATCCAATTTTTCTTGGGAGGAGGTATGGGCATGGTAGCCATGATACGCATGATAGGTCTCTCCTGGCTGGGTGACTGGCAGTTGGAAGGAGATGAGAAATTAAGACTGATCTTGTGTGTTTTCTTAGGATGAGAGACAGAAAAAAATCTACGTAGGTAGGATTGCCCAAAATACAGGAAAATTGGTTCTATCTAAATTTCAGTTAAATAATCAATCTTTTTTTTCAGTATAAGTATGTCCCAAATATTGCAGTGAAGGCAGGGTTGTTAAATCTGGCAGCCATCTTCATATGCCAAGGGTAAAGCCTGAGTAAAAAGACATGCTGTGGATGTGGGGGGTGAGAGAGAATCAAGATGGGGCCTTGGTCTCTGAGGAATTAGCACTGAAAAGGAGTGCCTCCCTTTGAGTGACAGAAGAGACATGTAGGGAAAGATATGGAAGCCAAATGGATTCTCTTTTTCTCTGAAATCAAGCCAGGTACAATTAGTGAGAGGAGCAGGAAACAGGAGTTTGCTACAGTTATGGGAAGCAGTAGGGGAGAAGTTGACCTGAACTCCTGGAAGCCATCACCTCTTTGATAGGTAGTAAGCCATGCAGTACTGGTGATGATTTTGGAAACACTCAGGTATCTGCCTCATAACCTCTTTGTAGATTCGAGCTCCTTAATTTCCTTATCTCTAAAATGGGATTTTTTTTTTTTTTGGTACCAGGAATTTTAACCACTGAGCCACTTCCCTAGCCTTTTTAATGTTTTATTTTGAGACAGGGGCTTTCTAAGTTGCTCAGGGCCTCATCAAGATTCTGAGGCTGACTTTGAATTTGCAGTCCTCTTGCCTCAGCTTCCTGAACTGCTGGGATTACAAGCATGCACCACTCTCCCCGGCTAAAATGGGCTCCTAACAGGACGTTCTTCATGGGAATGTGCAGATTAGATGAGACAATGCACAAATACGTGCAAAGAATAGCACCTAGTAGAGAGTTGAATCATAGGGACATCAACCTTCACGGCTATATGCTTTTCTCTAGCCATTTTCTGGAAAGAAAATAAATAGGTTAATTTGCTTTATTTATGTTTCTAGTCAGAAAGCAAATTTGATTTCAGAAATATTAGGCAGCTAATTTTTTTTTTTAGGTAGATGAATTGTTAATTAACACAAAATTCAAGCAATTTTTTTTCAGTGGGTCCTGGATATTTAACCCAGGCATGCTTTATCACTGAACTACATCCCCAGCCCTTTTTATTTTGAGAAAGGCTCTCACTAAGTTGTTTAGGGCCTCCTTAAATTACTGAGGTTGGCTTCTACCTTGTAATCCTCCTGTCTCAGCCTCCCGAGTCACTGGAATTACAGGCATGTGATTACATGCCCAACTCTCAATTTTTCAAATAACAAAAGTAATACACTTATATTGTACCTTTTGTGTTGTGTCGGGGGGATTGAATCCAGGGGTGCTTTATTAGTGATTTATACCCCCAGCCCTTTCTTAAAGTTTATTTATTTATTTATTCATTTTTGCAGTACAGGGGAACTCAGGGGCACTCTAAGCTGAGGTATATCCCCAGGCATTATTGTTTTTATTTTATTTTATATGTATATGTATTGTTTGTGGTACTAGGGATCAAACCAGTTCTTTTTTTATTTCCCCAAAGAGAGAGAGAGAAAGAATGATATAATCAATTTTACTTATTTTTTCATCTGATTTTTGTTTCTCTGACACTTACTTGTACATGTGGTGCTGGGGTTTGAAATGGGTCCTCACAAATTCCAGGTAAGTGCTCTACTGCTGAGCCACTGCCCCAACCCTGAACACAGGTTCTTAGGAATGCTAGGTAAGTGTTCTTTTCAAATTTTATTTTATTTTATTTTTTTAAGAGAGGGAGGGAGTGAGAGAGAAAGGGAGAATCAATTTTACTTATTTTTTCCTCTGATTTTTGTTTCTCTGACACTTAGCTGTGTATGTGGTGCTAGGGTTTGAACCTGGGTCCTCACCAATGCCAGGCAAGTACTCCAACCACTGAGCCACCACTCCAGCTCCTCATTTTTTTTTTTTTAAAGAGAGAGGGACAGTGAGAGAGAGAGAGAGAATCAATTTTTATTTAGTTTTTCATGTGGCTTTTGTTGCTCTGACACTTAGTTGTGTACGTGGTGCTGGGGTTTGAACTCCCAGACTCGCACATGCTGAGCAAGTGCTGTAACTGCCCAGCCACCACTCCAGCCAGCCCCTCAAATTTTATATTTATTTATTTATTTATTTTTGTGCTAGGGATTGAACTCAGGAACACTTAACCACTAAGTCACATCCCCAGCCCTTTTTAATTTTTTAAATTTTGAGACAGTCTCGCTGAGTTGCTTAGGGCCTTGCTAAGTTGCTGAAGCTGGCCTTGAACTTGCAATCCTTCTCCTCAACCTCCTGAGTTGCTGGGATTACAGGTGTGCACTGCAACATCCACCAGGTTGTTTCTTCTTCATATGAAATATTAACAAAAAAGTTTCCATGTTTCTATCGGTGCATTATAATTATACATTCTGGTGAGATTTGTTGCTACGTATTTATACAGGCACATGATGTAATAATATAATTTGGTCAATATTCTCCAACATTTTGCACTTCCCTCCCCTCTTCCTGCCCTCTGGTCCCTTTCCTCTTTAACTATAATTTTTTTTTTTTAACAAAGAGAGAGGGACAGTGAGAGAGACAGAGAAAGAGAGAAACAACTTTATTTAGTTTTTCACATGGCTTTAGTTGCTCCAACACTTAGTTGTGTACGTGGTGCTGGGATTTGAACCCGGGTCCTCGTGCTTGCCAGGCAAGCGTCAAAACCGCTGAGCCACCGCTCCAGCCCCTCTTTAACTACAAATTAATCACACAAAATATTTAAGAAATTTACATTTACTGTAGTGCTCCCCCCCCTTTTTTTTTTTAAAGAGAGAGAGACAGTGAGAGAGAGAGAATCAATTCCATTTAGTTTTTTTCATATGGCCTTCGTTGCTCCAACACTTTGTTGTGTATGTGGTACTGGGGTTTGAACAGAGTCCCTGAGCATTCCAGGCAAGTGCCATAACCATTGAGCCACTACCCCAGCCCTCCACCCTGTTTTTTTAAATTTCAAAGGCAGTATTTTGAAAAACAGGGTAAAGTAATCTTTTTTTTTTTTTAAAGAGAGAGGGACAGTGAGAGACAGAGAAAGAGAGAAACAACTTTATTTAGTTTTTCACATGGCCTTCGTTGCTCTAACACTTGTTGTGTACGTGGTGCTGGGGTTTGAACCCAGGTCCTTGTGCTTGGCAGGCAAGCGCCGAAACCGCTGAGCCACCGCTCCAGCCCCTAAAGTAATCTTATTGCCTAACATAACTAATCCTTTGTCATTATAGCTTTGTGTGTATTTATGTGTGTTTAGCCTAGTTTTAGTTGCTGAAGTAGTTGAATTGTGTTACCTAGATACGTTTTAAAGAACTTGAGGTTATCTTGGCTTGATACATTAATATTTACCAGGCCTATGATTGATGGATTAAAGATAGCAAAATTAATTCAATCAACCTAGGTTCCTATATGTTGCTAGAACAACAGGACTTTCCTAGAAGCCAGAAAGCAAGGGCTTCTGGGAGGAAGCAAATGAAAGGTTTCCACCTCTGGATTCTGGAACTGGAGCTGGTTCCTGCATTGGTTTTCTTTCACCTTTGTCTCTTGATTGACAGCTGATGGGTCAGGTTGCCTCTATTCCTATCTTTAACTAAAATCTTGTCTTCTCAAAAAATAAAATAGACTGGCAGAGAAACCTCTTTTTGGTTAGGCAATATTAATATTTAGAAAATCTTGTCTTAGACATGGTATTCAGCATGTATCACAATTTAATTTATCAGATTTATGCACTGATTTAATAATGTGTAGAACTGACTAAATCAGCAAGCATGGTGGCTCATGTTTGTAATCCCAACGGCTCAGGAGGCTGAAGCAGGAGGATCGGAAGTTCAAAACTAGCCTCAGCAATTCAGTGAGGCCCTAAGCAACTTAGCAAGACCCTGTCAAAATAAAAAAATAAAATGTGAATCAGTGGTTAAGAATCCTGAAACCAAAAAATCAGTTTGGGCCATTCCCCAGAGATCTAGGGTCACTGTTCCTCTCTCACCTCTTCACCTTTGGCTTCCTTTATAGAAGGATTTCCTGAGAGCATTTTTTTTCTTTTTAATAAAAGAGAGAGAGGGACAGTGAGAGAGAAAAAGAGAGTCAAACTTCATAATCAATATTAGGCACATACTTTTGTTCTTGTTTCCATGAAGATGGTTCAGAACAGAAACATCTCTCTACTCACCGGAAGAAAATCATTAAAGAAAAAAATGCAATTCCCTAACCTGAAAATAGTCTTAAACACTTGTAGACTATTAAATTAATTTTTGCTGAGGTCCTACTCAGCAATTTCCATGTATGTTAGTTTATTTTAGACTAACGACAATCCCGAGAAGATCCTGTTGTAATTGTCAGAAATGAATTGATTTGGTTGTAGGTAATTGACCTGCCCTTCACAGACTCCTTTTTTGTGGAACCTCTGCCCTTTCTGAACTCAGCTCTGCTCTCCCCTTCAGCCACACTAGTTCCTTGCTCTTTCTCAAGCCCACTCACCACCTGGGGGCCTTTGCACTTTGCACTATTCTCTCTTATCCCCAGAAATCCACATGATTCACTGCTTTGCACTTTTTTTTTTAAGCAAGAGGAACAGTGAGAGAGAGCAAGAAAGAGAGAATCGATTTTATTTAGTTTTTCATGTGGCCCTCGTTGCTCTGACACTTCGTAGTGTGCGGGGTGCTGGGGTTTGAACTTGCATACTCGTGCATGCCAGGCAAGCGCCATAACCGCTGAGCCACCGCTCCACCCCCTAACTTTAGAATTCTGACTTAGCACCTTCTACGGTGTATCCTTGTCAAGAAAAATGTTATTGACTCTGGAAAGTTGTAACCCCTGCCCTTTACACTCACAGTCCTCTTTGTTTTTCTCCATTGTACTTATCACCATTTAAGATAACCTGTATTTTCCCTATTCCTTGTGTTAACTGGTGTACTCTTTCCACTAAAATACACTTTGTGTGAGACTAGAGACTTGCGTTTGCTTTGTTCACTGCACTATCCTCAGTACTCAACACAGCATAGGTCACCAACTATGTTGAATGAATGCATGAACGAAAAGCCACTCAGCCAGCACAAAGTGAAGGTGAGGATTCTAGAAGTATATTTTCCAGTGTGTAACGTGGTTGTCTTTTCTCAAATCGAAGCTATCTCTGGAAAGAAAAAAGGTATACTTGAAAATCTCACAAAGGGAAGTTTGAAGGAGGGACTGTGTAAACCTAATGTATCAATGCTCCTTCCACAGTATTCTATAGGTCCCATCCTTACTAAAACATCATTCATCTATTGAAAATCTGCATTTTAGGGGCTGGAGCGTTGGCTTAGTGGTTGGAGCACTTGCCTGGCATGCGCAAGGACCTGTGTTTAAACCCCAGCACCACACACACAGCTAAGTGTTAGAGAAACAAAGGCCAGATGGAAAAATAAATACAATCGATTCTCTCTTAAAAAAAAAAAAGAAAAAGAAAAAAGGGAAGAAAATCTGCATTGCATTTTAAGAAAGATTTGGAAAAAAAAAAAAAAAAGAAAGAAAGAAAGATTTGGAAAACTCAGAGAGGCCAGAATGATTGAACAGGAACTGAACTGGTATTTGAGTTAAGAATTTGCACTGGTCAGATGCCGTGTTGCACACCTATAATCTCAGCAACTGAGAAGATCCAGGCAAGAGGATTACAAATTCAAGATCAGCCTCGGTAGGTGGGTGTGGTGGCACACGCATGTAATTCTAGCAGCTCAGGAGACTTGAGATAGGAGGATCAGGAGTTCAAGGCTAGCCTCAGCAACTTAGTAAAACCCAGTTTCAAAATAAAAACAAATAAAATAAAAGGGCTGGGGATATAGCTCAGTGGTTAAGAATTCCTGGGTTCAACAAAAAAAAAAAAGATCGACCTTGGCAATTCAGCAAAACTCTGTATTAAAATAAGTGAAAAAGTGCTGGGGAATGTAGATCAATATCAGAACATCCCTGGGTTCGATTCCAGTACTAAAGAGAAAAAAAAAAGAAAAGAAAAAGTTGGGGCTGTTCAGTTCATGAAAGGGAAGATTAAGGGAGGTCACAAATGACTTTAAACATTTGGAAGTTTAAAATTAGGCTCCCAGACAGGTACGGTGGTGTGAAACTGTAATTCCAGCTATTTGGGAGACTGAGACTAGAGATTGGCTTAAGCCCAGGAGTTGGAGACCAGCCTGGGCAAGAACTTCTCTCAAAACAAAAACAAAAACAAAAAAACATTCACCAAGATGGCGACAAAAGTCAAGCAGAAGCTCCTGCTCCTTCCAAGGCCAAAGCAAAGGGTTTATTTGTTTGTTTGGTACCAGGGATTGACCAAGGGCCACTTAACCTTTGAGCTACATCACCAGCCCTTTTTTTTTTTTTTTTTTTTTTTTTCAGAAAGGCACTCACTAAGTTGCTGAGGCTGCCTTTGAACTTGCTGTCTTCCTGCCTCAGCCTCCCAAACTGGGGACATTACAGGTGTGTGCAACCGCTCTGACTTAAAGCAAAGATTTTTGAAGGCCAATGCTAAAAGGAGTTCCACAGCTACCCACAAGAAAAGAAAATCCATATCTGGGTACAAGGGCACATATCTGTAATCCCAGCTACTTAGGAGGCTGACGGAGGAGAATCCAAGTTCAAGGCCAATGTAGGCAACTGAGCAAGACCATATCTCAAAGAGGGGGATGGAGAGAAGAAGTTCTACACATCATCCATCTTCCAGCAACCCAGGACATGTGGGTCCTAGACATCCTCAGAAGATTTCCTAGGAGAAACAAGCTTGACCACTATGCCATCATCAAATTCCACCTGACCACACTGTCACCATGAAGAAGATAGAAGATACAAGACAACACACACTTGTGTTCATTGTGGATGTCAAGGCCAATAAGGCACCAGTTCAAACAGGCTATGGAGCTATAGCATGCTGATGCAGCCCAAGTCAATACCCTGATGGAGGGAATAAGTTATATCTTCAACTGGCTTCTGATTATGATGCTTTGGATGTTTCCAACAAATTTCGTATCAACTAAACGGAGTCCAGTTGACTAAATCTAAATATACATTTTTTCGTCATGAAAGAAAAAAAATGAGGCCCCTATTGAATTATTGTTGGTCATTTCTACCAAGGAGGTAATAAGAGGAAATGGGCCTTTGACAGAGATAAGAAAGATGTTATTGATACTAAAAATGTTTGAACTCAAAAGTATAGTATATGTGGCTGGAGCGGTGGCTCAGCAGTTAAGACGCTTGCCCTGCATTCGCGAGTGTGAGAGTTCAAACCCAAGCACATGTACACAACAGAGTCTCAGAGCAACGAAAGCCACATGAAAAACCAAATAAAATTGATCCTCTCTCTCTCTCTCTGTCTCTCACTGTCCCTCTTTTTAAAAAAAAAAAAGTATAGTATAGTCCCTATACTGTAGAAAAGTATAACAATTAGTTAGCATCAGCTGTCTCTTAACTCATTCATTCACTTAAGCATTCTTAGAGTGTTTTATGTGTACCTTGGAGGATTCCAGATCTGGTGTGTTTGGGCATACAACAATGAATACTAAGCACACACAGTTCCTGTCCTTATGGGCTCAGCAAATGCTTTAGATGCTATTTGGGGACTTACTTGAATTCTTAAATTTCCTATCAGTTCTCAATTCTCTAACTGTATTATTAAAGACAGAATTTTAAGATATTGATATTGTAGTAGTTAGGGGTTCTCTAGAGGAACAGAATCAATAGATGGTTACAAGAAGGAATTTATTAGATTGGCTTACACAACCAGAGGCTGGATAGTCCCACAATGGCCGTCTGCAGGCTGGCGAGCTGGAGGAGTCAGTAGCTGTGCCGTCCAACATGCTGAAGCCTCAGAACAAGAGGGACCAACAATGCTACCCCAATCCAGGACAGAAGGCCTGGAAATTCCCTGGAGAATCACTGGACAGAGTCCAATTTGGAAGAGTGAAGGATCTGGAATCTGATATCCTCAGACGATCACAGCAGCCATCAAGAACCCGTTCAAGAAGAATCGGACTTGCATTTTTTTTTTTTAAAGAAAGAAGGACAGTGAGAGAGACAGACAGACAGAATCAATTTTTATTTAGTTTTTCACATGGCTTCTGTTGCTCTCACACTCAGTTGTGTACGTGGGTGCTGGGGTCTGAACCCATGTACTTGTGCATGCCAGGCAAGCACCATAACGGCTGAGCCAACACTCTAGCCCCAACCAAAATTCTTTTTTTTTTTTTTTTT
>PVKS010008274.1:0-25000 GCA_004027875.1 Aplodontia rufa
TTCAGTAGTCCTGGGATGGTGCTCAAGATTTTGCATATTTAACAGTTACCTGATAAAACTGATGCTCTGACCAATGAGAACCCCTCTTTGTGAACTATTATTCAATATAAGGTGTTTCCTAAAACAATTGCAGAGATCATCAGTCATAGCTATTGTATGTCTCAGTAGGTTTTATTCAGATGGATGAAACTGACTATTATGGGAAAAGATCCCTAGTTGAATGGTTATCAACAGGAACAAGACCATGCTTTCTCTGTCTTCTTGTCTTCTTTAAAGGTTTAAAGGTCCTCCAAACATGCAGAGGTCTGAAAGAACAATGGACTCTTTTTTTTTTTTAAGACAGAAAGAGAAAGAATGAATCAACTTTATTTTATTTTTTCATCTGGGTCTTGTTTTTCTGGCACTTAATTGTGTATGTGGTGCTGGGGTTTGAACCCGGACCCTCATGCATGCCAGGCAAGTACTGTCACCACTCAGCAACTGCTCCAGCCCCAAAATGGGCATTTTTAAAGAGTGAAATTTGAGAACTGCAAGCTTAAACTTGTCTCTTCAGTCACTTGGCACTTAAAAACAATTATAATTATGAATCACTGCAAGTAGAGAAGCTGCTTTCTATGCACATCTTCCATTTAGCCTCCCAATTAATGTCATCACATAGATACACAGAGGTTAAACACAATATCTTCATTTTTATATTTCCTAGATATTTAAATGTATAGCCTCACATTTTGGTTTTAAATAATCACAGACTTGGTGAAGACAATCTGATGACTTCCTACATAATGATTTTAAAGAGGTCATTTAGAAGCTGAGAACAATAAGCGTCAGGGTTTTAGCTGTGTTTACATTTCCTGTAGAATTCTTTCTTTGTACAGTGCCAAATGATTACAGTTAGCTTTAATTTCCTTGGGAATTGCTTGAGTTTGCGTGTACTTCTAGTCTGTGTGTTCTCTGCTTTACCCTCTGGCTGACTCCAAAAAAGAAGCAAAGCTCACATCAACCAATTTTGCTGCAAATAACAGGTTTACTTAAATGAAAAGTTGAAGTTGCTTTTTGCAATGAAATTTGGGGCGTGTCTGTGGACTTCAGTTGCATATGCTCTCTCTGTTTTCCTCTACTGTAGAAAATTAAGAGTTGACTGTAATTATTTTGCACAGTACACATTTAAAATTTTTCCATGATGCTCTGAGGCACATAGTGTCTCCTCAGGGAGGAAAAAAAATCTCCCTACATTATTGACTATTTTCAAAGAAAAGAGACATAAATAATATTGCACTAGCCTGTGGGAAAAGCAAAGCTTGGATGTGAAAGTGCCGTGCAGTATTCTGCAGATGGAAAGCAAGTTTGGGAATTATTACAACAGAAAGCAAATTAATCAAATGCATCAAAATGTTATTAGTAATTAGATTTGATAATCATCCTCCGAAATTGATCTGTCATTTACAATTTTCTTTGTAAAATCCCTTAAGTAGAATTAGGATCAATTGACTGACATTAAAATTTATTAGAAGGTGCTGGTTTCACAGAGTTCAAAAAGAAAGTGTGTTTGAGGTTGTCTTCAGCTTCATCCATTCTGTTTTACTTAAAATGGTTGAACACATGTTTGGAACCCCATTGTTCTAAGAAAGCATTTGATGGATTTTTTACTGTTTGATGAGTCTTTTGCTGAAAGGTTAGACAGCAGACAAAACACAGTTCATTTTGTTTTCAAATTTGTGTTTAAGATTTAAGCTTATCCTTTAAATATGCTTTGGTTTAAGGTAACGGCTCTCTTGTCTTTAAAAGCTTTCCCCAGGTATGGTTGGTCTTTCTAATAATCATATTAAAGAATGGCAATCCAGAAGCATTAAAGAAATCAATATTAATAGAGAAAGCATTACTAAGAATCCAAGACCTCACTTCTAGTCATGACACAGTTGCTAGATGGGTGATCCAGAAGCATTCAATATCTCAAGCTATTTCTTTGTTTAAAACATAGAGATAGTAATACTTTTTCCAGCCATAACACAGCATTATAAGACAATTATTTATAAAGGTCTCAGAGTGGCTCATTCACACTTCAGATGAACTCTGTAACACTACCAGACAGCATCCAGTTGAGCTTCCACGTGGGTGTCAGCTGAGTAGCTCCTGCCAACATTCCCTGGGTGGCAGAACTCAGCACGTTTGTTGCTGCACAGACGTCAGTATAATGGCTGGATGCCGAACTGGTTCAGACAGCTGAGGATTGTTCTATACCATTCTTAAAGGGTTACTTTTAGGGGTCTCAAAAAAATGGCAACAGCAACAAAAAGGAAGACCCAAAGGCAACCCTGTTGGAAGCAATCATGCATTTGATTATACCATGAACTTAGGCATATTTTCACTTGAACAAAATGTTTATCACACAGTTCTAATCTAATCATTGCACTTCCCTCAGTCAGCAGTTACCTTTTTAAAATTCTTCTTTAATTTGTTTCTTTTTATCCCCATTTCTGGATTGGTAAACTACCGCTAGTACCAGAGGTTGTCTATAACTATGAGAGTTTCAGTAGTTTAAAATATCTCTAGTTCTTCAGAACATACTTAGAAGCTATCAAGTTTCAATTTTATGCAAGATTTTATTTTTTATGCTATGATGGACAGCAAAAATTACATAATATTTTGGTTTTTCAATTCAATTTGACCTATCAACTACCTCTCAGTTTTCACTTGAAAACTGGTCTCAGAGACATCCCCTAAATGCCGCCCTTCAACAGAATTGATTGTCCCTGTCATGCTTTCTCTATCCCTCTGATCTAGCCATCATTATTCCTGCATGGTTATCAGTCTTTCTCATTAAACTGTAAGCTCCTTGAGGATGTGGACCATATCATTTTGATGCATTATTACATGCCAGCATTTAGTGAAGTTTCTGGCATAGCTAGTTGCTCAATATATATTAGTCTAATCAATGTGTACATGAATTAGTATGATAAAGTATAATTCTCTCCCTGTGATCTTTTGAGGCTTTCACCCTCGTTCTATAGCTCTATAGTTCTTTTCTTTCCACTCCTTCTACTCTTCTTCCTACCCTGCTGCTGCTACTTCTGTTTCTCCTCTTCCTCCTCTTCCTCTTCCTCTTCCTCCTCTCTCTTCCTCTACTACTAATCTAATGCCAAGATTGTTCTCAGCCTACAAGTCAAGCTGCAATTTGCAATACTTAAACTCAAAATGTCCTACCATTAGATGTACAAAACAATTACAATGGAACTAAAAACCCTGGACCACTTTTGGCTCCCTCTCCCAACCAGATCACAATATACTGTGGGCAACCAGGCAAAGCATTACACTCTGCCCCAGCTTAGCTGCATTTAATTTCTTTGCCCATTTTTGGACTTCATTATTCACTGTAGAAAAATAACTATCCCATGTGTGTTATAGCCAAATGGCTATTCATGGCACATTCTGAATACTTTTTCTTCATATATAAAAACTGAATTAGGTTTTTCAAATCTTTCTGGAAAAGTAATTTGATACTAGGTATCAAGAGTCTTCAAACTACAATCAGTAACTTCACTTCTAGGAATTTAAAAATATAATCAGAAATATGGACAAAAATTTGACCCTTGTTCATTGCAATACAGTTTGTAAGAGCCAAAAAATTTAAATTACACCAAAACACACACTAAAGAGCAAATAAGTAAAGTAAGATAGGTTATTAAATAAGCAGTGATAAGAAATCATACTAGTGAAGAATTTATGCCTCAAAGGAATTCATGTATAGTTTTATCATATCTAAATATCCAATTATATTTATAAGACAAAGTGTGGAAAAACCAATTGTGGGTAGTCATTTTCCTTTTGATATTTACCATAGGAATTTAGTATTCTTGAAATACTAAAAGTTATTTTAAATTTTTTACTTAGATATTTATTGGTACTTGTTAGGAGAGTGAGATAGAAGAAAGAGAAACTGCTAATACATCTCATTTTATTCTTATAGAAAAAATATGGAAATGAAGGCACTAACTACAATGCAGAGCAGAAGTTTGTTTTTAGAAACACAGCTCATGTTTTTTCAAGATAACTGATAATTGAAAATGGAACAGTTCTATTCTCAAGATTTATCCCAAGGAGTGACTCAAAAATAGAAAGATATGATGGCCATAAAATTGTTTATTTCAGAATTGCCTATGAAGTTTCTGTTAATTATAGAAGAATATGCAAAAAATTGATACTAAAATAAAATGGCAGTTATGACTGCTAACATTATGGGGAATGTTTTCATTATAGTATAAATTTTAAAAATCCTATTATGTATATGTAACAATGTTATTTTTCCATTATTGTTTATATTGTTACTTCTGTTTTATATGTACACATCTTTGTGTACATATGTTTTATACACATACATATATGCAAAGACAAAAGAAATGGGATGGATTTAAGGTTTAATAAAATAAAATTAAGTGTTAATACTGTATACAGAGTTTTGGTAACACTGATGAAGATAGAAAAGAATGGTTGGTGTTTGTGTGCATCTATCAATATACACATAAAATGAGTAAATAAATGTCACTTTTCAATAATATATCAGTATCCGTAGTTTGGGATGAGAAACCAATAGATTGGTAGACTTGAGGATTAAGTAGACTGTCTAGGACACCTGGTTTATTTTCTACTTGGTTTGTCTTCTACTTGCTATAAACTGAAAAACTTTGAAATCTAATCACTGAAGTACACTGCTCACATTACAGTATTATCCAGTATCTGTTGCTATATCAGATCCATGAATATGTCAGAAAAATGCTAAAATGTTCTGCTGTTAATAGTTGTGCTATGATAAACTTTTGTAGACATTTTGAAGGGAACCTGAAAATTATCATAAGAAATTTTATACTGTAATAATAATTAAAAGGGGCATCAGCCATGACACCTTGGAAGATTTAAATCAAGTACATAGTTCATTTACCCTTATATAACTCTTGGAAATACCATTTTATACATTAAAGTTTTCTATTTCTGTATTTAAATTACTCACTGATTCTAAGTAGGTATAATTTTTTTTCCATTTTGTTTCTATTGAATCAGTTTACTCCAATCACTAACACAGGGATTGTGCTAAGGTCTCTCAGCTGTCTAACAGTGAAATCTCAACAAAGGAAAGCATTAATTGTTATGAGGGAATACTTTATGGTCATCTCAGTTATGTCTTACAGCCATAATTTTAATTATTCAGCAGAAGAGTCTGGCATTACACAAAGCCAAAAAGAGTTGGTAGAAACAAAATCTTGGCTTTAATTTAAGGTAGAGGAGGTAACCATGGTAACCAAATGGTAGCAACCAAGGAAGAAAATGGAAAAAGACTACATGTTTATATGCTTGCATGTGTGCTTTTTAGAAATAAAGAAATGAGAAAGTACAAGGATTTTTGGAATGCATCAAGGCAACTAGTTACTAGTTTGACTGCAAAGGAAAAAGGAAATTAGAATAGAAAGGTAGACGGATCCACATCATAGATGAGAAAGCACAGCTAATATCTTGCCCTGCCATCTTGTTTGTTTTTGTGGTGCTGGGATCAAACCCAGGGCCTCCTGCAGGCTAGGCCAGCACTCTACCACTGAGCCATGTTCCCAACCCTTTGCCCTACCGCTGCATGTCTCCACACCTCTTGAATATTGTTCAGAAAGGACTTCATAATCTGAAATAAATAAAACCAAAAAGGATTCTATTATCTAGTTCTAGTCCTTCAAAAAAATGAAGGCTTGGGCCCTTACCTGTAATTTACTAACATCTTAAAAACATTCACTTTAGGCTTTCTTCGTGATGCTGATGTCTGCAAACTTGTAATGACCCTTGCAAATTGATTAACTGCGTGTTTTTCCTACCCAACACAGCCAAACCCTATCCTGGTAACCTTGTGTTTGTTTCTTTTCTTTAAATACATTTTACGTTCTTTATACAGTAAGCCTAGTGCATCCAAAATGTAGATTCCCTTGAAGTGATTCATGTAAAAACACTTTAAAAATACTGTGACTCACTTTAAGTCTTCCTTTGACTTTTGATATCAAGCACATTAAGAGTTGCCAGAAGATGTTGACAGCAGAAGAAGCAGTTGGAGGTATTTTAAGCAGAACACTACAGATGGGGAAGATTAATCTGACAGTGATGTAAGAATAGATTGTAATTCGGAAGTGTTCAGAGGCCAGTAGAGCAGCTACGCAGCATACAATTATAAAATTGAAGAAAGAGTATCCTCAAGGGCGGAGTAGAATGAGAAGAATCAAAGCTGAGAGACATGGAATGTAGAAGACTTGACAGTGAACTAGGTTCAGATAAAGAAATGGCTAACACTGAAGCTTCATATCTAGATGCTGTGGTTTAGACATGTGGTGTCCCCCATAAGCTCAAGTGTGAAACCATTCAAGAAGGTTTAAAGGTGAAACGATTGGATTATCAGAGCCTTAACCCCGTAAGTGAATTAAACCCCTGACAGGTATTAACTGAGTGCTAACTACATACTGGCAGGGTGTGGCTGGAGAAAGTGCAGTCGTTGGGGGTGCGTCTTTGGGGCATATATTTTGTGAGCTGAGCTTCTCTCTGCTTCCTGATCAATCATGTAAGCCATGGCCCTCCACCATACTCTTCCACCATGATTTTCAGCCTCACTTCAAGCCCCAAGGAATGGAGCTTGTTGCCTATGGAATAAGACCTCTAAACCCTGAGTCCTCAAATAAACTTTTCCTTCTCTAAAATTGTTCTTGGCAGGTCTTTTAGTCACAGCAGCAAACAAAGCTGATTAAAACACTAGATGACAGGCTCTGTCCCCTTCCCCCACTCTGGGGGAATTCTGCTCTTTTCCCTATGCTTTACTTTCTATAATAAAATTCATCTAAAAAAAACACTAGATGACTAGAGAAATAATTAGGTTATTAAAATAGGAAAATGAACTAAAATGGCTGATTTCTGTGGGCAATACTTTAGTTAGGGACTGATGAATACCTGCTGGGTCCATAGTGCCAGTCTTTCTAACCAGCAGTTAAAACTTGGGGACTTGAAAAACACATGTATATTGTCAATATGCTTTAAAGGTACATAAAGGTGACAATAAAAGTGGTAAAAAGTAGATGATATCAATGAAACAGTAGCATATAAAGAAGAAAAAAGTGAGGGACAGGATTACTTGATCATGAGTATAATCTTAGGTAGTTTATGTGTTGAATGTCTCATTTTCCCCTCCTGTGAAAAAGTGACGCGCTGATGATAAGCCTTCTTCACAAATCCAAATGACATGATGCATGTAAAAATAACTGGTAAAGTCCTCCTTCACAACGGCCATTGTCACTGCTGCTGCTAAGAGGGAGAAGGAGGTAGTCCAGAGAGTTAGACCAAGAAATGGAAACTGAAAGACAGGTATGGACACTGTCACTGACGCCGAAGGAAGAGAGTGTCAACATAAGAAGCTCAGTCCCCGCAGTGTTGAGATTTGCCAGTCACTGGTCCATCTGAGAGCACTGCTTAAGTGTGTGCCAAGAGGAAGACAGATAGATGTTACGGGGGAAAGAATGAGAAGACAATTGAAAAATGGAAATAGTGAATTTTAAAAAGTAAAAATCTGCATATATTCTAACAAGGTGAAAGAAAATTAGAGTGGGACGTAGAAATTATGGTAACATTTTAATTAAGACTAACAGGGGGAAATGTTCTAAATAGGCAAATATCTAATTCGTCCCGCGTTTGGAAAGAGAATGCACCCATTTTTCTGAGGTAGGCTTGAAAACACTGCTGCCAGTGGCATCAGCTGTGCATACTGTCTCTTTGTTACTCTTCAGACATCTTCCTTTCTGTCTTTTTCTATGTTGGAGATAGTTGTCTTCTTTTGAATCTATAATCCTTCATGGGCATTATTTAATATTTAATTGAGCATTTAGTACTCCATTTCCTATGATATTAGTCATTTTCCTTTTAAAAGCTTCTGTGAATTGAGTTGATATTTTCATGGGAAGCACTAGGAAGTTGCCAGCTTAAATCGGTTCAGTGCTAACGCTGATTTTCGTACGTTAATGTTGTTTTAGCGTGCCAACATCAGCATACTGAACAGGGATGTTAGCAACAGATGAAAGGAGTAGGGGGCGTTTTGAATGTGTTATTAGTTAACTTTTTTAAAATTAAACTTTTTATTTTGAAATCATTGGAGATTCACATGCAGTTGTAAGATATAATACAGAGAGATCTTATTTAACCTTTACCAAGTTTTCCACAAAAATCACATCTTGAAAATGATCATACACTATCATGACAAGGATATAGACATTGGCAGAGACAAACTCCTCCCGAGCATGACCTTTGTGGCAAGCATCTCCCTGTTGCACTTTTACAGCTACCATATTTTCCTACTTTAGTTTTGACAACAAGTAATCTGTCTCCGTTTCTATAATTTTAGCATTTCAAGAATATTGTAGAGATAAAGTCATCTGATATATAAGCTTTGGGGATTGAATATTTTTAATTCAACCTAATTATCTGGCAGTTCATTCAAGTTCCCACATGTTTTAATAGTTTGATATTTTCAATGCTAATTAGTATTTCTTGGTGTGGATGTACCATAGTTTGACCATTCACTGTTGAAGGACTGAGCGTCTGAGTTGTTTCTAGTTTCAGACTGTTTCAAAACTACTTGGTACATTCAGATACTCACTTTTATGTGACTATAATCTGTGATTTCTCTGGGATAAGCACCTAGGAGGG
The DNA here is from genome assembly GCA_004027875.1 of Aplodontia rufa. NCBI lineage: Eukaryota > Metazoa > Chordata > Mammalia > Rodentia > Aplodontiidae > Aplodontia > Aplodontia rufa. Next base: position 8,710 of record PVKS010008274.1, read on the forward strand.
CAACTGCTGGATTATGTGGTAGTTGTGTTCTTAGATTTTTTAAAAAAGAAACTTTTCATAGTTACTGTACCATTGTACATTCCATCACCAATGAAGGAGCAATCCAGGTTATCCAAATGCTCGCCACAATTTTGTGTTGTCACTAATTTTTTTTATTTTAACTGTTGTGCTAGGTATATAACACTATCTCATTCTGGCATTAATTTATATTTCAGTAATGGTTGATGATAAATATCAGTCTATGTGCATCCTTTCCTTAGTGAAATATAGCTATCATTTGCCCTTTTTATAATTAAATTGTTTGGGTTTTTTACTATTGAATTTTGAGTTCTTTACTATTTTAGATACTAGTCCTTTGATATTTGCTTTATAAACATTTTCCTTCAGTCTGTATTTTTTTCACTGTTTTAAACAGTCATTCACAGAGTCTGTGTTTTTAATTGTATAAAATTCAGTTTATCAATTTTCCTTTCTATGAATTATGATTTTGGTGCCATGTAAAAAACACTTTGCTTAACTAGTACTTTTTTCTTTCCACTAAGATGCTACTTATTTTACATTTAATTCCATAATTAGTTTTTTTAAGAAAGAGAGAAAGAATCAATTTTATGAAACTTTTCATGTGAGTTTCATTGCTCTGACACTTCACTGTGTATATGGTACTGGGATTCAAACCCACAACCTCACGCATGCCACGCAAATGTTGTAACAGTTGAGCCACCACTCCAGTCCCCCATAATTACTTTTGGGGTAATTCGTGCGAAATGCATGAACTTTCTGTGGAGTTTCTTTCTTTTTGCCTGTGGATATCCAATTGCTCAAGCACTGGTTTATTGAAAAACTTTCTTCCATTTAATTGTATCTTCCATTTAATTCCATTTGCACCTGTGAGAAAAATCAGTTGGACATATTTCTATGTACTTATTTCTGGGTTTTCTATTCTTTGTAACTGAAATCATACTTTTAAAATGCCTGGATACATATCTCTAAGAGCCAAGATAGTTTCATGGAAAATTCTATCAAATTTTTAAAAAATTAACACTGGTTCTACACATTCTGTTCTAGAAAATAGGAAGAAACATGAGCACTCCCCAACAGATCAAGCTTTTTAAAAAATTAGGCCTTATTTTTTTAAAGCAGTTTTAGGTTCACAGAAAAATTGAGGAAGATACAGATTTCCTTTATGGCCCTTTGTCCTGCACCTGCATACCTCTCCCGTTAAGGTGCCTAGCTAGAGTAGTGTACTTGTTACAGTCAGAGAGCCTGCTCTGATACATCGTTATCTCCTGAAGTTCATAGTTTACATTAAGGTTTATCCTTGATGCTGTACATCCTACTAGTTTGGACGAATGTATAATGATAATCTACTAAAATACCATACAAAGTTGTTTCACTGTCCTAGAAATCCTCTCTGCTCTGCCTGTTTATGCCTTCAAGTCCCCCTTCTTCCAATTGTTGGCAACCACCAATCCTTTTAAATCTCCATAGTTTGGGCTTAAATTAAATGTCATGTCTTTAAAATCATTCAGTATGTAGTCTTCACATTGGTTCCTTTCACACCTGTGTTTCCTCTATGATATTTTTCATTTGCTTGACTGCTCATTTCATTTTGGTTCTGAATAATATTTCATCATATGGATGTACAACATTTTATCCATTTACCTACTAAAGGACATCTTGGTCGCTTTCACCTTTCGACAATTATGAATAAAATTGCCATAAATAGCCATGTGAGGTGGGTTTTTGGTGTGTGTGTGTGTGTGTTTGTGTGTATGTGGACATACATTTCAGCTTCTTTGGGTATATGTCAAGGAGTGTGATTGACAGATGAGGAGAAGGCATGTTTGGTTTTACAAGGAACTGTCAAACTCTTCTAAAGTGGCTGTAGCACTTTGCTTTCTTATCAGAAGTAAATGAATGAGAGTTCCTGTCACTCCACATCCTTGCTAACTAGCATTTTGTATTGTTAGTGGATCTGGCCAATTTAACAGATGTGTAGTGGTTTCTTGTTGTTTTAATTTGCATTGTATTGATGACATATTATGTGGAGCATTTTTCCATATGTTTCTTAGCCATCTAATACCTTCTTTAGTGAGGTATGTTAAAATCTTCAGCCTGTTTTAATTGGGGTTTTTTTTTATTATCAAGTTTTTTTCTAAAAAAGAGGGAACAGAGAGAGAGAGAGAGAGAAGCAATTTTTTATTTAGTTGTTTTTTTTGTGTGTAACTTTCATTCCTCGGACACTTGGTTGTGTACGTGGTGCTGGGGTTTGAACTCCAGTACTCACGCATGCCAGGCAAGCGCTGTAATCCCCAAGCCACCACTCCAGCCCTTATTGTCGAGTTTTAAGAGTTCTTTGTATATATTAGGTAACAGTCATTTATTACATATATTTTTTTAACTTTTGCAAATATTTTCTCTCAGTGACTGGTCTTTTCATTTTCTTGACAATGTGTTCTGAAGAGCAGAAGTTTTTTCCCCAGGTTTTTGAGACATAATTGACAAAACTGTGTATACTTAAGATATAAATGTGGTGACTTTTAATTGCACATATTTAATGTATGCAGTATAACATTTTGATAGATGTACAGTCTTGTGCCTCATAATGAAATTTCAGTCAGTGACCAAACACATCCAGGATGGTGGTCCTATAAGATTATGTGGCCTAGCTACATTGTTGCCTTCTTAGATGGTGTAAGTATATTCTATGATGTTTGCACCATGACAAAATTGCTGAATGATGCATTTCTCAGAACACATCTTCATCATTAAGTGATGCATAACTGTACGCAGTTAAATGATTACAGTTAAGAAAATTAACATTTCCATCTCATATAGCTATCTTTGGTGTGGGGAAAATATCTACATTCTTGGCAAATTTTCAGTGTACAATAGGGTATTATTAACTATGGTCATCATGCCGTACATTAGCTCTCTAGACTTTCATCCTATGTAATGGCAACTTTGCGTGCTTTGACTAGCATGCATCCATTCTCACCCCTACCCTGCTCCTGCTGACTACTATTCTATTCTATTTTTATGTAATGGACTTTTCAATATTCCATGTATAAATGACATCATGCAATGGTTGTCTTTCTGTGTCTTGGGTTATTTCACCTAGCATAATGTTCTCCAGGTAGACCCATGTTGTCACAGATGGCACGATACCCTTTCTTTTAGTATATGTACTGTCAAAGTGAGTATGGATCTCCTTTGTTAAAGCTGAATAATATCCCTTTATATACTATATGATGCCTTTTCCTTACCTATTCTCTAATGATAGATACTCATGTTGATTCCATAATTTGGATATTGTGTATAATGTTTCAGTAAACATGATAGTGCAGATATCTCTTTGAGGTACTGATCTAATTTTCTTTGGGTGCATGTCCAAAAGAGGAATAGCTGGATAATATGGTATTTCTATGCTTAATTTCTTGAGCTGCCTCCACACTGTTTTCCATAATGAATATGCCAACAATTTATAAAGATTTCCTTTTCTCTATATTTCTTTTAAAAATAGAGATAGCTCATTATAATTTTGATTTGCATTTCCCTGAAGATTAGTGATTTTGAGCAATTTTTCATACACATGTTGGCCATTTATATGACTTCTTTGAGAAAATGTCAGTTAGGTCTCTTGCTCATTTTTTAATTGATTCATTTGTGGGCTTTTGTTTGTTTTCTTGCAAATGAGTTGTGTGAGGTCTTTATATATTTTGAATGTTAACTCCTCCTCAGAGAGATGCTTTGCAAATATTTTCTTCCATTACCTAGGTTTGCCTTTTGGTTTGCTGCTTGTTCTCTTTATTGTACTGAAATGGTTTAATATAGCTGTACTTGATTATTTTTGCTTTCTCCCTACTTTTTCCCCTGTGCATTTGATGTCATATCCAAAAAAAAAAAAAAAAAAAAGATAATAGCCAAGACCAAAGCTTTTCCCCTGTGTTTTCTTCTAGGAGTGTTATAGTTTCAAATCTTATATTTAAGTCTTTAATCAATTTTGAGTTGATATTTGTATATGATCTAAGATAGGGATCCAGCTTTCTTTTTCTCTTTCTTTTTTTTTTTTAATGACATTATGTGTTCAGTTGATGTGCAAAACATTTGACAAACTTCAGGATTCATAAAATTGTGACTAAAATCTCTAAAAAACTAAGAATAGAAGGTATTAGTCTTAGCTTAATAAAATGCATGAACAAAATTCTACAGCTAGTATTATATTTGCTGATAACAACAAAAACATCCCTTTCCTCCTAAGATCAGGAACAACCCAGGATTCTTAACTCTTGCCATTTTTCCTGAACATAGTGCTAAATGTTATAGCCAATGTATTAAAGCAATTAAAAAATAAAAGTCATACAGATCAGAAAGATATAAAAGTGTCCATATTGGCAAATGACATGATTGTCTAAATAGCAAATCACAAGGAATATACAAAAACAAATGAAAAACACTTCACCTGGGACTAATGTTTTAGTTTAGCAAGGATACAGGACAAATACAATTAATCCCAAGTCTATCAGGTTCAAAAGCCTTTGGGGTTTTTACTCTTCTAATGAAATGGACGGTCTCCTCTTCTCTTTTGGAATGTATTCTGAAATATGATTTAAAATGTGAGTCTCCACTTTCCTTTTCCTTCAAGTGGCTTTTCAATTTTCACAACAGTGTTCTTTTTTAAGCTCATCTCCTATTTCTTTTGTAGATTAAATTTCTACTCCTGCTGGAATCTGTGTGTGGAAAGAGGGGCAAAGTGACTGCTGTTGATTTCTGGGTAACACTGTCCTTTGAGTACCGAGGAAGAAATGCCGGAAAGATGAAACTCTGCCCACTTCCCTTCAGGAAGGGTTTCCCCTCCCCACTGTGGTCAATCCAGAATAAGAGCCTCCTTCCAAATTTTAGCAATAGAATCTCCATTCATCTTAGGTTTTAGTAACACTATAATTTTCTTCCAGACTTTAACTGAAGGCGCATTTTTTTTCATGTATGTCTAAAGGCTTTATTTGGATCTATAAACCAAATTCCTTTTTTTAAACAGTATTTTATATTACATTTAAATCAACATGCTTGACATGTATGTGGAACCCTGTACAGAAGTTGCAGCAAAGTGGAGAGACAGAGCAGAAGGATAAACACAAAGGGTATTAAAGCCAAACCCATACCCCAAGTCTATTAGTGACCTGGAATACACTTAGGTAAATTTACCTACAATTAATTACAGAGAAAAGGTAGCAGGTATATATTTAGACTTTCCCAAAATATGTTAACTGGAACCAATGCTATGGGGTAGTAGCATCCCTTAGGTAGGAGAAGGGATCCCCTGCTGAAATAGACTTAGGACAAGTTACTGTAAATAACTTTTCAAAGCTTTGAATTTGCAAATTTATATTGTAAATTCTCCCAAGTCTTATTTCATTTCTAATTGCATGGAGCATCTTGTGGGATCAGGTTTATGAAAGGCCCAGATTCATAAGTGCTAATATAATCTATTTATTTAATAATAATTACATAATGCTGTGTGCTATGTACCAGATATAATTTCAGGTAATTTATAAATATTATTCCATTTCATACTCATAACACTATGAGGAAGGTAGTAAATTGTTCTCCCATTTTTATAGACGAGGTAACTGAAGCACAGAAAGTACAAGTAATTTGACCAAGGGCACCCGCTAATAAGTGACAAATCTGGAGTTTTCACCAAGGCAGTCGGCTCAAAAATTCATGTTTTTTACCTCTATGCCAATATGCAGAGTAACTTCTATTAACTCTGATGCTAGGTATTTAAAAAATTTTGGATAATTAAACTTTCTAGTTAACCAATTCTGGTTTTGACTGTTGTGCTAAAAATACAATTAGTTTGTCTTCTCAGCTGAGCAGTTTCTTGTTATTTTCAGGGTATCACTGTAAGAAGCGAAATTCATTATCAAGTACCTCCTCATTTATTTTATAACTCTCTGTTGCTCATGCCCTCTGTTAAATGTTGAGATTACAAGCATGCATAAAAAGAAACTTTTGACCTCAAAGTGCTAAAAGTCCAGTGAATATGGACAGGAGATGAAAGGAGATTCAGAGATGGAGCTGAATAAAGCATTCCATATTCTTTTTTCCCACATTTTTTTTGGTGGACTGTAGTTGTACATACCGATGGGATTTGTTGTTACATATTCATACATGCACAATATACAATATAACAAAAATCACTTGGCCAATATCACTCTCCAGAACTTTCCCATCCTTCCCACTCCCACCCCTTAGTCCCTTTCCTCTAGGTAACTCCTTTGATTTTCACGAGATCTGCCCCATCTTTCTTTTCCTATACATTAAATCATTGATGGTCACCTAGGCTGGTTACATAGCTTGGCTGCTGTGAATTATGCTGCTATAAACATGGGTATGCATGTGTCACTACAGCATGATAAGTTTATTCTTTAGGGCATATACTGAGGAGTGGTCTAGCTGGACCATATGGTGGTTCTGTGCCTAGTCTTTTGAGGAAACTCCATACTGATTTCCACAGTGGTTATACTAATTTACAGTCCTACCAACAGTGTAAAAGTGTTCCTTTCTCTCCATATCTTCTCCTGCATTTATTATTATTGTTTGTATTTTTAATGAGTGCCATTCTGACTGGTGTGAGATGAAATCTCAGTGTAGTTTGATTTGCATTTTCCTAATTTCTACTGATGTTAAAATTTTTTTTCATACATTTGTTGGCCATTTGTATTTCTTCTTTGAAGAAGCGTCTGTTTAATTCATTTGCCCGTTTATCAATAGGGATATTTGGTTTTAGGGTATAAAGTGTTTTTCTGGGGGGGGTTACTTTTTAGTTCTCTATTTGTACTAGATATTAATTATCTGTCAGAAGAATAGCTAACAAAATTTTTCTCCCAATCTGTAGGTTTCCTTTCACATTCTTAATTGTTTCCTTGCTATGCAGAAGCTTGTAAATTCGAACTGTCCCATTTATTTACTCTTGGCATTATGTCCTGAGCTTTAAGGGTCTTATTAAGAAAGTTTTTGGCTGTACCTATGTGCTAGAGTATTAACCCTGTATTTTCTTCTAGGAGTTGCATGGTTTCTGATGTGATTCCTAGGTCTTTGAGCCATTTGACTTGATGTGTATGTGCGCACACGCACGCGCACACACACGCACACTACACTCACGCAGGATGAGCGATTTGGATCTAGTTTCATTCTTCTATGTGTGGATAACCAGTTTTCCCTGCACCACTTGTGTTAAAGGCACCTTTGTCAAGGCTCAGATAACTCTGTATGTGTGGGTTTGTCTCTCTGTCTTCCATTTGGTACTGTTGGTCTATGTGCTTTTATCCCAGTACCATGCAGTTTTAGTTACTATAGTTTTGTAGTATAATTTGAAGTCAGGTATTATGAGGCCTCAGTATTGCTTTTTTGGCTTAGAATTGTTTGGGCTATTCTGGGTCTTTTATTTTTCCAAATAATTTTAGGACTGTTTTTCCTAGTTCTATAAATAATGTCATTGGTACTTTGATGGGGATTGCATTGAATCCATATATATATATATATATATCCTTTTTTTAAAGCAAAATAATGTATTTACTGTTTATATTTACAACAGTTCTTTGTGTCTCTTTTTAAAATTTTTATTGTGGACTTGTACAATCAGAAATGCATATGAAGTAACAATATGATATGCATTTAATCCTAAACCATAGTTGCCCAGACCCCAAGTCTCTTGATTCTTCTATATTACACCCCTATAAGAGATATAAATTTTCCAGAATTAAATGCTTGCATAAGTTTCATTTGACTTCTCAGGGGGTAAAGTGTATGCTATATTGTTGATTGTTTCCCTGGATCCCTCCCTATTGTCCCTACTTCTCTCACACCCCTCCTCTCTGCCCCCCCCCACATGTCTGTGGTTTCCCTAGATAATGTGTCACTATACTTTTGGTGGGTATGATACATGAGTTTGACTACCTTTCATCCAAGCTGGGGTTTAGCTCTAATCTCCACAAATGAGGGAAAACATTTGGCCCTTGACATTTGGCTAACTTCACTCAGTATAATTTCTTCCACTACCATCCATTTACCTTCAAAGGCTGCAATATCATTGTTTCTGATAGCTGAGTAGAACCCATTTTGTGTGTGTGTGTGTGTATGTGTGTATATGTGTGTGTGTATATATATATATATATATATATATATATATATATATATATCTGTGTGTGTGTGTGAGCTTTTAGATCTATTCATACAGTTGGGGTCATCTGGGTTGATTCCATAATTTAGCTATTGTAAATTGAGCTGCTATGAACATTGATTTTGCTCTGTTGCTGTACTGATTCTAACTCCTTTGGGAAAATATCCAGAAGAGGGAATAGCTGGATCATATGGTGGATCCAACCCTAATTTTTTGAGGAGTCTTCACACTGCCTTCCAGAGTGGCTGTACCAGTCTGCAATTCCACCAACAGTGTGCTAGTGTTCCTATCTCCCCACAACCCTTCCAGCATTTGTTACTGTTTGTATTCTTCATCTTTGCCAGTCTGACTGGAGTGAGGTGAAATCTTAATGTAGTTTTGATTTGCATTTCTCTGATTACTAGTGATTTAGAACACTTTCTCATGTATTCATTGGCTTGCTCAATTTCCTCTGTTGAGGAGTATCTGATTAGCTCTCTGGCCCATTTATTGATTGGATTGTTTGTGTTTTTGTTATTGAGTTTTATGAGTGCTTTGTAAATTTTGGATATTAGTCCCCTGTTGAAGGAATCACAGGCCATGGTTATCTCCCATTCTGTAGGTTCTCTCATGACAGTTTTGATAATTCCTTGGCTGAACAGAAGCTTTTTAATTTAATGGCATCCCACTTGTTAATTCTTGACTTTAATTCTTTTGCTTTGGGAGTCTTGTTGAGGAAGTCATTGCTGGAGCGTTGGTCCTCATTTTTCTCCTAGCAGTTGTATGGTAGCTAGTTTAATTCCTAATTCCTTAATCCATTTAGATTTGATTTTTGTGCAAGTTGAGAAATAAAGATCTAATTTCAATTTTCTGCAAGTGGCTGTCCAGTTTGTCCTGTACCATTTGTTGATTAGGCTGTCTCTCTCTCTCTCTCTTTCGTCTTCTTTTTTTTAAGAAAATCAATTTTATTTATTTTTTCATCTGTTTTTTTCTTTTCCAACACATTGTTGTGCATGTGGTGCTGGGGTTTGAACCCAGGTGTTTGGGCATGCCAGGGAAGCGCTGTACCACTGAGCCACTGCTCCCGGCCCCTGTATACTTCTTTTGGTGGTAAAGCATTCTGTATTCTTGACCTTACTACATTGAATAGATTTTGCTTTTGTTGTTTAGCATTTGAAAGTCAAATATCATATAAATAAAAGTCTATTGTTTGTATATTGTTTTCTTTGTTGTGATAGGTCCAAGTTAAGAAAGCAGTTGAGGCTGGAGGTCTGAAAGGGAACTTTGAATGTGGACAGTTTTGAATACCAAGCATTTACTTGTTTGCCTGTTTCCCTAACTGTGTGAGGTGAGGTTAGGAATCTTCCCTGTGGAAGAATCACAAACTCATAAGACTGTTTGCATAGCTATTTGTTGAAATAGATTTCATAAGAAACGAAGTTTTGAATTAAGATATGTATTCATTATGAAGTAGGACAGCTTTTCTAAATATTCTTTATCAAAGGAAATGTATAATATATACCACTTACATACAACATATACTTCTGACCATTCCACTGATCTGTATTCAGGCAAAACTCTCATTCAATAAAGGGTAGTGTCTGTTCTGCTCATGGCACTGGGCTGTTTTGTATGTTTGTTGTTTTGATTTTTTCTCTTTTAGATTCTGGGCTCTGTTGTCCTTTCTGCTTTTATATTTCAGAGTAGACAATAATTACCAGAAAATTTAGGATATCTTCCATATTATATATATTACCAATTTTAATAGTATCCTTATACCCAAGATGTGTTTGACTAAAAATACAATTTTAAATGAATTTTAACTTTGTCTTGCATTATCAGGGTCTCTTAATGCCTCAGGTCATCATTTTATCATAATTAAGTACAATAAATGTAGATATAGAGCAAACATAATCTAGTCTAATTTTGGAATAAATCTCAGCTCTTTAATGTCTGTAATTATTGACGCAATAGTGCTACTTCTCATGCTTAGATTTCTGATAACAAAATATTTATGTGTTACCTATTTTACAAAAAGTAGGCTGTGAAAACAACATACTGCAGACAATTTCAGGCCCTAATTAGCAAAAAAAAAAAAAAACTTTGTCTCTTATCTAAATAAGAAATGCAAAGGCAGAAAGGTTACATGGCGTCTGTATGACTTTATTTACTTTTCTCTTTTGTGTGTTCTGGCGTGAGTTATCTGTAAGAAATTAAATTGTCAGAGTGGGAAGGGAGGATCTGCCTTATTAGTCTACAATAGCAGTAGAACTACGACCACCTTATCAAAACTACTTCAAAACCCTATAGAGAAGCTGTTTCCAGGTTATATGATGATTGATTTGAAATAATATGCTGTGTGAGTTACCACTAAGAATCTCAAAGGATAACAGAGTGGTTTTCAAGCTTCATGAAACATGGTGAAGCTCCTTTATCAAGTAGAGCTGAAAAGTTTCCTTCCAAGAATTCCCTGAATCCCCATTGGGAGTGCTTGTGCTATTGGATGGATTTTATTTTTAATTTGTTTAACATAGTCATCCGTGTTGGAGGAAATCATTGGGTGGGTTTTGAGTAGTAGTTTGCCAATTTGAGGCAACACTACATGTTTGGATTCAAAGCAACAAAGTAACTCCATGTATGTCTGTGCTTGTTAGCCTGACATCATCGTGTCGCCTTAATCACAACACTATTTACAGCTGAGTAGGGTTTAATTTTACTTCAACATACCTAGATTGCTTATATCCTTTCATAGTGTTTGAAATCATTAACAGCCAGCAGCAAGGCTTGGTGAAAGGAGGACAAACACTAGTGCTGAATATCATTATTGACTCGGAATGGTAACGATATATTTTCATTATAACTGTCCATAAAATAATTTCCCTACATAGCAGTTTTTTCTCTGTCTATACACTTCCCTGTAACTACATTATTAAAGGTTCCCTCTTCTTTTACTATAGACTTGGGATATTTCCATACTAAATCTGCTGACCCTGAATGCCTGTTCTGCATGGTGTTGATTCTTTTTCTGTCCACTCCCATGGGAATGGCACATGGGACCCTGGCTTTCGGAGACTGTTCCAGCGTGAGATTTGACTTCCACTTCACCATCTGAGCTAATCACAGCCTTCAGTGCCTGCCTTCTCGTCCCCTGAATGGACCTTTGCACAATAGGAACCTACGACAGTTTTACTACTGAGAGAAGACACTAAGTTAGACACAAGGGCTCATGTTATTTCTAGTGCATGCACTACGAGTCACTTTCCTTGTGAGAATACTGATGATACCCGGTATACCAGTATTAGTGGTTGCTGTTGTTGGCCAAAATCCAAACCCTAAAACAACAAAGATGGAAACATGACATATAAGAAGGAAGGAAACAACCCATTTTGAGTGTCTGAGGTACCCATTATAGGCCAGGCTAAATGAAAGCCTTTCTACTCGAAGTATGGTTTAGCATAGCATTACCTGGGAGCTTGTTATAAATGCACAATCTAAAGTCACACCCAGAACTACTTATTAGAAACTTCATCTTAACAAGATTCTAGGTAGAGTTCTATGCACATCAGAATGTGCCAAGGATTGGAGTAAACCATTTTTAAATGTTTTTCTCATTTAATCCTCACAATAATTTCATGTGGTTGCCATTATTCTCATTGTACAAGTTAGAGCTCTTAGCTAGTGAGGTGAACTAACTCTTCCAACCTAGAGGCTAACTAACCCCTTCTCTGTATACTGTTGTACCCATCTATATGACATTAGGCTATAAAGCAGTGATGACCAGGCTATAACACAGGTCTTTCTTAACCTGGGACTCACTTGATAGCTGGATAGCTACCAGCAGCTAGGAAGGAAAACAAACTTGTCTCAGTTACCTTCATAACCAGATGCACTAAAAAAGAAAATAGTCTTATTAATTTCAGTCACACCTCTATTTTGAACCAAATGGTATTAGCTTCTTTAATTTGCAACCCAAAATATTCAGAATTTGGATTTGAACAAACTTTAGCTACTATCTCAAGCCAAGCTCAGCCTCCAATGTTGAAATTCTGCCTTGATGATAAATATTGAAAAAATAGAAAAAGGGCACCTGAATCCAAAAGCAATTCCAAAAGTGAAACTGTTAAAAAAAAAAAAGGTCAACATTAGTAGCACCATGGTGTTTGCACACAAGCGCCTGCTATGTAAATACTTATCTTTATTTACTTTTTAAATCACAACTCATACATTCTTCAAAAAATCAAAAAACAAAAACAGGAATGAAGTGGAGATTAATGTTTCTTTCAACAAGTCATTGTGGAAAATAAAACAAGTACCACTACCCAACAACCACGAAGTTTAACAAGGCACTCAATATCAACAAATGGCAACTGGTCAGAATGTTCCAATTGAAGGAAATTAATCAGCAGGTTGGGGCTGACCTGACAGTGTGTTACACAGAATGTCAAAATGACTAAGTGTGTGTATTTGCAGAACTCTCGAAGCCATGATACTGGGCACCCAGGGGTAAATTATTGTAGACTTTCAGTCCATAGCAAAATATCTTCAATTGACATTGAAAGATTTAAGACTATGTGGCAGATTAGAAGAGGCGAGTAAAAGGATTTCTGGGACCAAAATAAATTTCACCAACTTCCTAAACTTTCAAAATAGATAAGAATTAATTGAAAGTAAAGGGAAGAATTCATTTTTCTAATGGAAACCAAATAACTGACATTCCAAAATCAGTGGTCCTCAACCATGTACCATTAAAATCACCTGTGGAGAGTTTAAAAAAATAGAAACTCTTGAACACAGACCCCAAATTCTGAGTTAATCTTTTGAAGTAGAGCCACTAATTTAACATCACTCCATATGATTCTAAAGCGTAGCCAGGACTGAGAGTTCTTGTCCTAGATGATGCTCAAATAAGAAGGAAAAAAGGTGAGAACGGTCTGATATTTGGTGAAAGAAAATCATGAAGGTCAATACATTTCAGGCTATAGCTGTAGTACCTTTGGAAGCAAAGCTAACAAAAACATGCGAAATTGTAAGCATGAGTAGATGGAAGTCTCTAGTCTTCTGCTACTCTGATGTACTGAGCATTTGCAATGACAATTGAAGGTGGTAAAAAATTATTTTGACGTTGTTAAGATTTTTTTCTTTATAAGGATGCTGCAGTGAACATTCTCCCCTGCCATCCACCATATATACATATATATATATATATATATATATATATATATATATATATATATATGTTTATGTTAGAGTTCATGAGAATATTTGTATGGCAAATATTGAATTGAATACTCCATGCAATTTACTAAAATGTGTGTGTGTGTGTGTGTACACATGTATATGAAATATTCCTAATGCATATATATGAGAAACACTACCCTGTAATTTTCCTTTCATGTAATCTTTGTCTGGTTTTGGTATCAGGGTAATCCTGGCCTTGTAGAATGAATTGGATATTATAGCCTCTTCAGTTTTCTAAAAGAGTTTTTATAGAATCAGCATTATTTCTTCTGTAAATGTTTGGTAAAATGCATCAGGAAAGCTGTCTGGCCCTTCCTTCAGTTTTCTTTAAGAGATAATTTTCAATAACAAATTTGGATACACATGCACGCTCACACACACACACACACACACACACACACATAGTATGTATGTACATAAATATAAGCATATATATATAAATGTTCATGCCCTCTATATTTCTTAAATATGCTTTTGGATTTTCTGTCTTTTAAAGAATTTGTCCATTGCATCTAAGTTGTCAACCTTTAGGATATAAATTTGTTTATAATATTCTATAATAACTTTATAAATGCTGCCAACTCTGTAGTGAGGTCATTTCTTTCACTGCTAATATTGGCTTAGTTGGCCCTCCGTATCCAGTGGTTCCACATCTACAAATTCAACCAGACTTGCATCAAACTTTTTGTTAAAAATTTGAAAATTTCCAAAAAGAAAAATTTAAATTTCCCGCATGACACTGTGATGAATCCTTGGGAATGAAGTGATGAGTGGACGTGCCGTGCCCTGCTTTGGCCTCCAGCTGTTTCACAGAACTCAGCCTCTGTAGCATTTGCTTGAGCATTGCCACCTTAGAGCTCATCAGCATATTTTGCAGTTCGGCCCATCATGGTTGCATCTTAACAGGTTACATTCTTTTTTTCTTGTCATTATTTATTCCTAAAACAATAGAGTATAAAAACTATATAGCATTTACATTGTACTAGGTATTATAAGTAATCTAGAGATGATTTGAAGAAAGAGGGAGGATTATACAGATTATATGCAAGTACTGTGCCATTTTATATAAGGGACTTGAAGATCCATGGATTTGGGTAGACATGTACAGCTGAGGGCACTGAAAAAAATCCCCTGTGGATTCCAAGTGATGACTGCAATTCAATTCGTGTCCTCTTTTTTCTTTTTGAGATTGGTATGGCTAGATGCTTATCAATTTTATTAATTTTCTCAAAGAACCAGATGTTCATTTCATTCTTTATTAGTTTCTGTTTATTTTATTAATTTACCCTGTCATCTTTTTTGTTCCTTTTTCTCTTCTTATTTAAGGTTTGGTTTGGTTTTCTGCCTTCCAATTTCTAAAGTAACTTACTTGAGCAATTATTTTCTAATATGGGTATTTTGAGTTATAAATGTCTCTCAAGTTCTTGCTTTAGAAACATCCCACGAATTTTGCTATATTGTTTCTTTGTTTTCATTTAGTTCAAAGTAATTTCTGATTACCTTTTGGATTTCTTCCTTGATGTATGGTCTATTTAGTAGTATATTTTTTAGTTTTTAATTATTTAGGGATTTTCCCAATCTTTCTGCTATTGGTTTCAAATTTAACTTCGTGGTGGTTAGAAAACAGTTTTTATGAGTTGAATTATATAGAGTTTTTTTTTTTTTCAAGAGAGAGGGACTGTATGAGAGAGAGAAAGTGAGAATCAATTCCATTTAGTTTATCACATGGCTCTCATAGTTCCAACACCTGGTTGTGTACATGGTGCTGGAGTTTGAACACATGCCAGGCAAATGCCATAACTGCTGACCCACTGCTCCAGCTTCTATGTAGAGTTTTTGAAATTTATTTTATGAATATGATCTATACTGGTAAACTTTCCAACATGCTCTTTAAAAGAACGTATATGGGACCACTTGCCTGGCATGCCCAAGGATCTGGGTTTGACCCCCAGCACCACACACACACTTTGGTAGAAGAAAAACAAACACCAGATGAAAAAATAAAGTTATCTCTCTTCCTCTCTCTCTCTCTCTCTCTCCCTCTCTCTTAAAGCATTATGCTCCTGTAGAATGGAGAGTGCCCTAAAGGCCAACTAGGTTAAGTTGGGAGATAACGTTATTCAGGTCTGCAACACTGATTTTGTGTCCACTTGTTCTATCAATTTTTGAAAGAGTTATGCTGAAACCTCATTATAATTGTGGAACTGTCAATTTGTCTGTATAACTCTGTTTTTATTTCATGTAGTTTGAATCTTTGCTTTTATGAGGATGCACACTTAGAATTTTTATGCCCTCTTAATGAATAGACCACTTTATTATTTTGAAATGATGCTCTTTATCTGTTAATAGTCTCTCTGAAATGCTTTTCTGATGTTGTTAGACTTTTCATATGCTCATAGCATGACATAACTTTTTCTGTCTATCCTTTCACTTTTACCTTTTGTGTGTTGTTAAAATTAAGGTATGTTTCCTATAGACAGCATGCAGTTGGATCTTATTCTTTTAATCCAAAAGGATGATCACTATTTTTTTTAATTTTGTGAGTATGTGTGTGTGTGTTTTACGGGTTGTTTTCTCTATTATGCTTATCACAGTCAGTCACGAGGTGGTACATATAGTATAATAATCTTAAAATAGTGCACTTCTGATCTCTAGTCTCAGGGTTAATATGGTTATATATTGTAATTAACTGTATTGATACTATTTTTCCTTTAGATTTTCTCTTCTCTGTACAAGAGATTCAAACTATATATTTACCCTCATATTTACCATTTTCAGCAATATTTCCAATTAATTATTATACAGGTGGCTGCAACTTCTGTATCTTAATAACTTGAGATCTCTAGAAGGATGGCATGCTTTCTGTTTTTACTTTTCTCTAATTTACTA